>JAUTXX010506294.1:0-12210 GCA_032273605.1 Panulirus laevicauda | reverse complement strand
GACACATTTTTCCTCAGTTGGGAACAAAAATGATTGTCCAGATCGGAAGGTCGTACTCTATGAAGATGCCAAACGCTTTGCCGACCAAATGAATATTAATCTCTTTGAAACTAGTGCGAAGGACAATATCAATGTAGAAGAGGTAAGAAGTACCTTTTGTCATTTCTTTTGTACTTAATGATTCTCTGATTTACTATATCAAAAGCCTTTGCAAGGTTACCTTTAATGCTTTGCATTTCTAATTCTAATAAAACTCCTTGGTTTACTTTGTCATAAACATTGGCAGAGTCTAGAAAAAAGTTATCCATTCCTTTTTAATCCTCCCATTTCTTTGCTTGAGAGTTTCATATATTTCATTGTGGTGAGCTAATAACAGAGGTTTGTTTCTTTATCTGGCACAGTTTCATGTTGGCTTTGCATTAGTGTTGATTATATGTTCCATTTCAAGTATATATATATTTTTTTATTACTCTATCAAAGACTGTTACATGTGATTTTATGCTAACTGGCCTGTACTATTTAGTGGTAATTCAGATCCTCCTTTGTGTATTGGTGATATATATGCCCTTTTTATATAGATAGGTATACTGAATAGTTGTAACATATCCAGGTTTTGCCTCCACGTGTAAAGGTAGAGTGAACAATTTGGTATCCAAGTTATGCATCCATATTTAAAGTTATGTTGCTTTAAGACTACATTCTGGTATACAATACCATACTACAGTATGCTGTTGTACAGAAGTATAGTTTCATTGTCCATGTGAGATTAACATACACCCCTGTATTCTGACCTAACTTTAAGTGGTAATAAGCAAGTACCTAGATTTTGTAATTAGGTTTTACCTGTAGAAACAAATAAATACTAATGTTAAAGGATAAATTCTATGTTTTCAGATGTTCACAGTGATGACCAAGATGGTATTACAAACAAAGAAGGAGCAGAAGGACCGACAGACAGCCACGAGCGATCCAGTGCGCCTCCATAATCCTAAAAAAGGCAAAGGGAAACAGAAGTGCTGCTAGCAGACGTATATTATGTAAGTCTCAAATCAGTTTGCACATCTCCATTTGGGTTATTTTTTTTTAAAGTGTTAGTTTGTTTGAGGTGTCAGTTTTTTTAGGGGTTAGTTTCACAATTTACTCTCATTTCGTACACAGGCAGAGTATTATTGGTGAATTACATGATGTTAGAGTCAGCTGTATATTTAAACGGAGGCAAGTAAATTCAGAACCTCAGATGCTGTTGGCTGCCATTACCAAAGAACACATTTTTTGTTGGCTACTATTTCAGGGTTAAGAGTAGATCTTACTTTTTTCCTTTATTCCTGTTCGCTGTTCCCTGTCTTAGTGAGGTAGTTTTAGGGACAGATGAAAAGTTGACACTTGCATGAAACATTGGCAAGTGAAATTGTTTTCTGAGACTTCATTTATATTTTGTACATTATATGCAAATAAGAAATAACATTATTATATGGATAATCAAGTAGTGAGGATATCTGCAACACATTTGAAAGGTCATTATGAATAAGTGGTTTACATGTTTGTTGTTTATCTGTTTTTGCATTGTAACTAACATTGAATCATAAATTAGACCAATTTTGTATAGTGTGGGAATTAGATGATTTAGGTGTAGAAATTGCAGATAATGTATTGTCATATTTTGTTGCAGATATTGTTGCTGCAGAACTGAGAGTGGTGGGGCATAAGGTACTGCATCCACAACAGTGTGTCTTGGAAAAATGTTAGCTTCTTTCACATAATTAATGTATGCAAGGAGAGATTTTTATAGTTATTATAGAATTACTATGTGTATGTGCATGCATGTGTGTTGTCAGAGAAGTATATGGAAGACCTATTGATAAGGTAGTCTTTTTTTTTTCTTCTTCTTTTTGAGATTTAATTTATTTTCTTTTTTCATTTTATGATAAAGTTTAAAGATATGTCGTATTTTATTAAGCTGTCTCTGTTACAGCTGTCTGTCTGTGTCAGAGGAAAGTGTCATGTTATACTTGCCCAGTATTGTGTTGTAAATTTGTGATATATTGGTAAGAGTTCTTATAAAGTGTACTACTATCTTGAACTCCTGTTTTGTATTTCAACCACTGAACTTTGTGTAAGGTATTTTAGCTATATATATATATTTTTTCCTAGTGAGAGAGAGAACACTTGCTGTAGATAAATGATATGCTGAAACAAAAGGTATTCAGCTTTACCTATATATTTTCCATTTTTGCCTTGATAATATATGATTGAAAAGATATGATGACATTGTACAAAACTTCTATGTTTTTCTGAATAATAGTAAATATTGGCTTTCCAAGGTCAGCAAAGAGACTGATTCAGTATGTCTCAATTCTAAAAATGGAAAGGCTCTGGTATAAGAGAGAGATATTTAAATTTAATCTCTTTATTGTTGACTTGGAAGACACTGACAATAGTAATATATGAAATGTGTAAGCTATTTTAGTCGGAATATATTATTTTCTTAACATTTAGTAGAGAGAAGCAATGCATGGTTTCTAATGAATTTCAATACTCTGCCCATAAGATGAACATTGTATTGCAGGGGTGATAAATGCCATATTTTGATAGCTGATGAATGTCTATGCACAATGTTAATTGTATTTGTGATGGCTATAAATGAAATGTAATATAATTGTGTCTGCTTTTTGCATGAGAGTATGGTCTTTTTTAGGTTGTTCCTCAAATGTTTTGTATTTAAAGATTCTTGCACAATATTCTACTTTTATTATGCACAAACCCTCTATACTTCCCTTTAAAGGCACATACACATCCATATAAACCATTATACAGTATATACATCCCATTAAAGGCATGTACAAATCTCTTCAAGTCTTAGGTTGTAACATTTATGTTGGTCCTTAGCTGTTCCAGTTCATTTCAGCCCTAACACTGTTTTGTATAATTTTAGCGCTTAAACTTAAATGGTACATACCCTCTCCTTAAGATATATTTGTATATGTAAGTTAAATTTGCTTATATGTTCCTTTATTTGTTACCAGAAAGTAATGAAATCTGCTTCTAATCAATTGTATCTGTCAGATGATGTTATGTGTGGTAGCATGTGATATGTCAGGTATGTGACACGATGTGTGGTGTAAGTTTCATGTGTCGTATCTTTGACTGCACCACCTGTATGCCAACTTTAGTTTTCATTTCTAGAATCATCCTGAACATGTTGGCTGTCCCTGTCATCTTTTTACATCATTATGTGTGTTGGGTATCATTGCAACATCCTTAATGTACTCACACACATGCCACTTGGCGAGCTATATGTATCATGGCCTTGACATCATCCTTCACTCCAACTTATAGGATATCTCTGTTTTAGCATCAATTCATTTATCCCTGCACAATTAATACACTTTGAATATGCTGTATAGTAGGGTAGTTTAAACAGACTACATTGTTATGATAATTTTTAAACTGTGACGCTTAGGTAACTAGGTTTAAAAAAAAGACGTTTAGATCTCTGTTGTGTAACAGTCAAATGAGAGCAATTGTAGGTCAGTTATTTATTAATGAGAAGTGGCTGTTACTGGCTCAATACTCACTGCTGTCAGGTTGCTAGAGAACCTGTGAAGCATACAGCGAAAACCTTAAGATTTAACTAATGTACCATAACTGTTTATGGAACACAATTATTGTGTGAAAGCATTCAACCATGCATTCCAACAATACACCAGAATTTACTTTTATGATGTTTTATTTGTTAAAATGCACTGTACCTGTAATGAACAGGAATGCACTTTAAACTGATCCTTGTCTGCAGCCACATCTGCTTGTGATTTAAGGAATATTAAGTCATCTTTACTAAAGAAGAAAATATTGAGCACTATGGTGTCACATTTAACCTGCTGCTGCATTTTTACAGATGTAATCTTACTGGTGATGGTCCAGAATGTAAATTTGTAATTCAATTTTCCATGGATCCTGCCTGATGAGACAAAAGGAACTGTTCCTTGTCTTATTACTGTGTTATTCCTCTGGCTATATCAATATTGCAACCCTAAAGAAATGCCTCATATTCTCTTGCAACACATTATCGTACAGATTATATTTTCCTTGTTCTCTTTGGTACCTTCTTACTCTTTTTCTGTTTTGTCACTGATATCCTCTCATGTGTACGTATGATACAGGCAAATTATATTTCATGTCAAAAATAGCCCAGTTTCTGAGCTTTAGGGATGGCACCATTAATGTCATGGTCAAGTCAAGTTGATGAAATATTAGAAGAATCATAGTTGGGTTTCCATCACATGAACATGAACAGGAATGCATTGGGAAGATTCCCTTTTGTGCCACTTTGCTAAAATTTTAAACAGGATTGGACAAACATGCTCCCTATATGTTTTTTGTTAACACAATTGCTTCCAGTGATGTAGCATCAAGAACAAACAGTCTTTGGCCCCATTTACAGAGATCCATTCTTTAACTGGACCGAGAGCCTACCATCATCAGCCAGGTCATGTGAATCATTCAGTGGTTTACTTTGACTGATTCATATGCCCTTGTTCACCCCATTGACGGACTTGGACTTTACCCTCATCGTTTATCACACTGATCCAGTTCACTCTATATTTTTCTTTTCATACTTGTCATCATTTCCTGTCACAGCACGGTTGTGTTGACAATAAACAACTGCTCAAAATGAGCAAAAGCTAGCATCGATTAATTTTTCCTGTGATGTGGAAAAATTATCAGTCAACTTGAAATCGGATGCTTTTATGTAATATGAAAATATGGGGTCAATAAAGTGCATTATTTTGCTTTATGATAATCTTTGAATCATTCAATTAACACACACTAGCATATCATTCTTTATAAGAAAATGTCCTGTAATATCAAGATTGATAAACAGGTACGCTCAATTGCAAACATACATCAATATGGTGAAGTTTTTAACTTATATGCAAATGCTGTAGTGTTCGCATAATTTGTCTGTCCTTGCTGCTGGATGTAGCATAGACAAGCATGGCATCTCTTCACACTCTTTTCCTTTACCCACTGAGTTTTGAACTAGGTATTTGTTTTCTTCCAAAATGGTGATTGACCCTAACAAAATGACGAAGAGCTCAGCATCTATTAGTTTTGTTAATGACTTGGAAAGTCTGTGTCTTAACATAAAACTGGATTTCCTGATGTGACATGATCATGGATGAAATCCTGGTGATGAAGCACTTTATTTTACCATGTGATGACAATCTTTTAAGTTGTTCAGATAACACATAGAACAGCATACTGTACTGTATGTGAGATACTGTGTCCAGAATATGAAGAGGTTGACAAACAGATTCGTTATAAACAAATATGGCACCCATTTCTTCCACTTATTGAGTTCTTATATAGGTATTGAATTTTTTTTTGTTTAATATGGTATTTTCCCAATTTGAAAAAAAAAATAGCTAATGACAGAAAAACTATCAGTCATAACATAAAACTGGATGTGCTCATGTGATAGAGAGTGGTTGAAGTCTTGTCAGCAAAGCATTTTATTTTCCCAATTGTTAAAAATCTTGAATGAATTCTGGTGATACACAGAACAGCATACTGTACTATATGTTAAAGAATATGACCTAAAATATTAAGTTACTTTTTATTGTGAACTTACATCAAAGTGCTCAAGTTTTTGACTTGTATATGAATGCAAATGCTGCCATGCTCACAGAGGTCATTTGTCCAAGCATAGTGTCTCCTTGCATGCTTTTCCTCCATCTGTCAAGTTTTTGGCTAAGTGCTAAAGATTCTTTTGCTTGAAAAAAAAGTGGTATTTTGAACTATGCAAAATGAGAAAGAGCCCAGCATCAATTAGTCTTTTCAGTGATATTATAAAATTATGAATGTGCTAACATGATGTGAGAGTGGATAAAGCAGCTTTATTTTGCCCTATGATAGTCTCTTTTATATTCATGTATCATAAAAGACAGCATGCTCTGTTGTATGTGAAAAATATCCTGAAATGTTAAGAGATAGCAGGTACTTTTTTATTGTAAACACATATGAAAATGCTCAAGTTTTTAAGTTATGTACAAGTGCAAATGCTGTAGCATTTACATAAAGTTTGTCTTTCCATGCACCTAGATTTAATGTAAACACCACAGGGCACCCCAGTGCTTCCATGCTTTCCTTTTGTTTTCAAAGAGGTGGATCTACTTGGGTGTATTTGAAAATAGATGTCTAACATTTAATGCCTGAAATATGTTCAGAACTCTCTGCAACATAGAGTAGAGGGCAGCTCATATTTGAGTAAATACAGCTGTCAATCTTTCTTTGCTCATCCTCTTCATATGTCCACACCATGTCAACACATCCTGTTACTGCGCTTGCTGCTATACCCTGCCACACCCAAGACCTTAGTCCCCTTCCCACTATGTGATTGACGTAATCCCCCATGATTGTATCCTTTACCATGACTACTCCCATATATATAAAGCATTCCACTTCCTCCACGTCCTCCCCATTCAAACATACATTCATACCATCCTAACTCAACTCTTGACCCCTGATGCACATCAGTACCTTAATTTTGTTCACCTTAGTCTTTGCCTTGTCCACTCACTTACTATGCCAGCAGAAATCAGCTTTTGGAGTTTTTCCTCTTGAGTCTGTCACTGTAGCTATGTCATATGAATACAGCATTTGACACAGATCCAAGAACCCCCACTCCAGCATACTGTTGACCTGCTCCTTTCTCAAAATTTTTTTTACCTCCCTCATCCATGAATGGATTGAACAACCAAAGTGACATCTCACCCCTTTGATGGAGACACACCTCTTTCTTGCATATATGCCATACTCCTCATTGCATTTGCTATCCTGTTTCCAAGACAATCTAAAATAACTCAGCAAATGACATTATCATGGACCATCAGGTCTGTTATCTGTTCTTCCCATGTACTCCCATGCAGTAACTTTCCATTTGCCCCATGTACTCGGAGCATTTTCTATCAACCTGATCATATGCTCTTCCCAGATTCATGAGTGCTATGTGCAAACCTTTCTTTAAGTATTTTTCACACAAATTCTTTGAATCAAAAACCTGGTTCACTAATTGTTTGCTTCTGAAGACACACCGTTCCTCCCACTCAGATGCTCCGTGCTTGCCACCACCCTCTCAATCACCACCTGCCCATTCACCTTATCAGGCACACTCAGAAGTCTTATGTAATTCAAACATTTACTTTTGTCCTCTTTGCTTTTATAGATAGCACTATACATTTATTGTGCCAGTCTTCAGTCTTCTAACCTTTGACCATACAATCATTAAATAGCCTGATTAAGCGGTCAACAGTACTGTCACTCCATTTCTTGAGAAACTTAGTCGTAATCCCATTTACTTGAGGCACATTGCCATACTCTGTCAAATGCAAGGTCTTTGTTGTTTCCTGTCTTTCTGCCAAACCTTTTGCTGGATTCTCACTCTGTATAGCCACCTCGTTCCAAACAGACAACTTCCACCATCCTGTCATCTGACTCATTCGACAGTCATTAGAAATATGTATTCCATCTCTTTTTCACCTCTTAAGTGTTAGAATATCTATATATCCTCTAGTCCTTTTCACTAGTAATTCAACTTCCTCATCCCCCAATACTTTATCACAGTGTCCATATCCCACCTTCCTTGTGTTACAGTCTGCACCCCCACATGTAATCACTGCTTCCCTAGATACCTTCCAGTCATGTTTTAAACCTCTAGCTTTATATAGTATTACCTTAAACCACTCACCACTCAATTATTCAAGGTATCTCTACACACGCCTCTTTTCAAGGCTGACTCAGTCCACAATGTGAAGCCTTTTTCACTTGTAAAAAAAAATAACTGCTTAACGATAAACATGCAACATTACATCACTATTAATGTATTTAAAGATAAGAAGGGTATATATTTTGACACCTTCTCAGAGAGAGCAAATAGAACACTGGATCATTCAAAACGTATGCATTTCCACAAAAATCCAATGTTGCTTTCTTAATCTTGGACACAAATTCAGCCTGCGTGCTCCCATATCCCTGATGGTCAACCACTTCCACTCATCAGAATTCCAAGCATACTTGATATCACAGATTGCAATTTTATTTACAGGAGTGGCGTTTAGTCAATTGGGTGAACCAGGACATGATATGTAAGTGGCCAAAGGAAAGGACCATCAGTGATAAAAGTCATTTCTGACTCAGTACTCCATCCATGGTAAAGTTTCCTTTCTTTTACTGTTTCCATTGGCCACATTCTCATTACTGTATATATATGTAAAAATTGACACAGCATTTCTAATTACAAACAGTATGTACTTCCAAATAAGATTGAGAAGATCTTAGTGAATTAATCATTGGTTGAATAAGTAGTGTAATGATCATCAAGCGTTACTGAAAAAGAGAAGGACTTAGATGTGTTAAATTCCTTTGATCGGAATCTTGAAGAATTTATATATTCTTTGTTTTACCCACCAGCAGTATATCAGCTTATGAATTTTTTGTTGATTGTTTTTCCAATAATTGTATTTCAGTAATTTCTGTTAATATATATAGCCTTTGATTGAATGTTGAATGGAATGACGTTCAGAAATGTAACCATATTGGGAAACACTCATTATTCATGTATAAGCTGTGAAAGTTGCTTTTTTTTAACTTTTGTGATCTTAATTGTACAAGTGGCTTTCTGAAACTGCTTCTTTACAATGTTGACCAATTGAATATCGCAAGCCACTTCATTTCCCAGCTTGCAGTTTCAGGGCCAGATATTGCAGAACGTTAACTCCATTTATTCCTATAGGATGTTAGAATATGCCCTTTTCCAGGAATGGTATCCAACTTTTTTACCTTTCCATTTTTTTTTAAGTCAGGTATGTGAAATGAAAGAAAGATTAAATGTGGTCTGCTTTTCCTTTTGATTATAAATGAATGAAGTTTATTTCATAGATTATTACAGTATAACTTGTATGTATTTGATTTTATTCCAGTTTTGGAGTTAAGGCATTGTTTTAAGACATTTTCATGATGATTGTTGTGTAGGTGCGTGTTTGTTTTTGTGAAAGTAAGGAAAGGTTGGGGGAACCCTTGGGTGTATGGTGATCTTGAATAGTTACCCTCTTTATTACTGTATATGTGAAATAGCACCAAACTGTGACCTTCGGACCATTTTTCAGGGATAGAAGTGTGTGTTGTGACACAGTGTATTTGAATGCATCATGTTTATGCCTCTTTTTTTTTCACATATAACTTGGAATAGAATGCAGCCCTTTAATGATAAACTGGTTTGTAATTCTCTTTCAGTTGGATTACCTGAAGTTACAAGGCCTAATCAATAGTGAATATGAAACGCATTAGATATATGTAATGTACACAGTTAAAGTAACTTCCATACATGGTGGTGTATACATGTAATTGTGCTGATACAAAAGGATATACGTAATAGTAAACCCCAAACCATACTTAAACCATTTTAGATAATTCATTCTCTGTAATTTTGTGGATATATGAAGATGCATTACATTCAGAAATTGATCTTTATGACAGAATTTTAATTATCGACATGTATAGAACAAGAATAGACCTTCTGTGACAAGAGCTCTTCATTATGAACACTTTTCCTTTTGAAGATATACTATCTGACAATCTGCTTCCATTTTTAGACTGATTTGAATATGCTTCCCATTGTGATGTAATGTCTACATTTTACGTATTTCTTTCATTGTGAGGAGGGGAAGTACTCTTTTGTAATATGGAAATAAAGTGTAGATAGTGGTTTTCTAAATTGTGACTTTCCAAAAAGTATACACGAAAAACCTTTGTGTAAATGCTGGTGCCACCTGAAGGCAGTTATTATTATTGTACCCCCACAGTCATTATTGCAGTCTTACCAGTCTGTGTCTGTCTGTCATTTACCACTGTAAAGGAAGAAGGGCCACACAGAAGGTTTTTCAAACACAAGTACTTCTTGGCTTTTAAAACCTTCATTGGTTTGGGAGAGATTTTGTGTGGACCTCCTCAACTCTTGTGGTGGGAATTGCCCTTTGTGTTATTGATACAAAGGCTATCTGTGCTCATGAGTTTTATGTTAAGTACTCTTATCATTCCATAGCTGTTTTTGTGTGAATGATTCCATTCTCTCTTATTTGACATCAGTATTCATTACAGTAACTGATGACTGGAATTTTCCTAAATCTGATATTATAATGATTAGGTTTATACATTTTACTACAGTATGTCAAAAGGTTTGTATATGATGTAAATATTGTCATGTGTATTAGTGCCTTTGATTTCTCCTCATACATCGGACAGCATTCTCTACATCATTATCAGATTAGTTATGAATTGTAAAAATAAAAACTGAAAAAAATTATGTAAATGTAAAGGTAAAGAAATATGTATGTTGGCTTGACTCTTAGTATTATGCCATTTACTTTTATCCCACTGTTATTAAATGGAAGATAAAGATATTCAAACAGCAACAGACCATTTGGTCCATTCAAGGCTGTTTCTGATAGTGGAATCAAGAAAGCTCATGGAGGATATTCCAAACATCTATCTACCATATTCATTTTTAAAGATACACATTATAGTATATTTTATTTATGCTTGTCTGTTTTCCATGTTAGTAGACAGTGCCAGTAACAGGCAGAAAGAAAATTATTTGCTTTTGTCCACATGCTAGGTATCATGTACAAGTACAGTGCACCAAACCGGAGTCCCCAATGTACATGCATTCCTCACAGACCTTCCTTAGGTTTCCCTGATCACGTAATATCACTTAGTTCAAATCTAAGCTGTTTCTCATCCCTAATAAACCTCTTGAATTATGAAATATTTTCTTGACAGGAATTAAAACTATGCAAAAACATAAAAGAAGGGGGCGGGGTGGTGGTGTTCATAGGATAGGGTAGATGAAATAGTATTAAGAAGTATTCTGATCATATCTTCCAACCCTTCTAAACTGGCACCAGCTTTGAACAAGATAAAGCAGGAGAACATTCTACAGAAGGCACTCGGAACAATCATTTCCTGCTGGCAACTACAAACGTACTGAACCTAGAAAGTGAAAAAAATACTTTCAATACAGTGTCACTTTAACATATTCAACGATATATTCTCAGAAACTCCAGCACAAGACCTCTCATGCGGAAAATACAACTCATACTGAAAGCATCAGCACTAACTGACTGAATGTCTTGCATTCATGTCGCACTCGTATATCATCACACTTTTCTTAGGATGGGCCTTACTAAGGCATCCATACAAATATTTTCTTAAGTAGAGACCAAATGGGCGAGCAAGGATGGGAGGCATACTCCCTATGGATAAGAGGAAATATGCCATACACCTTTCCCTTATATACCTGAGTGAGGGCTACACAATCCATGTGTGAGGAAACTATGGAAGGAGGACAGAGGATCATGGATGGCAAGACGTTGTGGCATCATCTGAGGCAGAGATAGAAGACTCTATTTAAGACTGGCTCTACAAGTAGAAGAGTTGGCCAAAGATTGAAAAGTTTTGCAAAAGAAGGAAAGGTAGATTTTTACATAAGTAGAAGTGTACATTAACGATCAGAAATGATTATTGATGAGAAAACTTTACATCACACAGTCTATGAATGTGTACCTCCGTCAGAATAAGAGCTTTATGATGATTTAAGACAGAAATGAGGGTGGAGTGATATCCAGAGAGGGAAGAGTCATGATTCTGTTCCAGTCTGACCCTGAAGCTGTTTTGTGTGTGTGTGTGTGTCCAAGTTAAACCTTTTAGGTTACGTTGTGAAGGTTATGGTGGGGATTTCATTCGACTTTGTGACGGATTTGCCAGATCTTGTGACGGGGATTTTCTTGCCCTCGTGACTGGGATTTTCTCGAGGTTGCTACGGGTAAATTTTAGTCCTCGTGACGGGGATTTTCTAAGCTTTGTGACGGATTCTTTGACTTAGTGACGGGGATTCCGTGGAAGATTTCGAGGGATTTTGTAGAATGTGATAGACTCTCTGGAGGGATTCATCTGTATCATGAGTCTCTGGAGGGATTTTATTATGAACAGCGAGATGGAGACTATTCTCCCATCAACAGAAATAATGATAGAGTACATTGTCAACGGGCTGTAGCGACGCGTCCTGCACAAGGGTCGTATCGTCGTGTTCAAGGGTCGTACCGTCGTGTTCAAGGGTCGTATCGTCGTGTTCAAGAGTCGTACCGTCGTGTTCAA
>JAUTXX010506283.1:0-12210 GCA_032273605.1 Panulirus laevicauda | reverse complement strand
GACCATTTTCCTCTGGAAAGTGGTGGTCATCCGGTCGGACACCTTGGCATGTCTCTCTCTGATTGGATCACTTGTCCTCCTGCCTCCAACCGTTCACAGCGATCTCTTCTGCTTGACGTGACCAGCTGATGAACCCAAACCTTGTGTTCTTAATCCCTTTCTCAAGGTAAGTTTTCACACTATCACTGAATGGTCGACGCCAAGGCAACTAAAGGCAAGTGACAAACCGTTTAGTGATAGTGTGAAAGTTTACCTAAAGGAAAAGATTAAGTACAACGTTAACACGGTCTGGGTTCATCTGCTAGTCAAACAGAGGAAATCGCTGTGAACAAGTGGAGGCAGCAGGACAAGCAATCCAATCAGAGCGACACGCCAAGGCGTCCGACCGGGTGACCATCACTTTCCCGGGAACATAGTCCCACCGAATGCTGGAATCAGCATTTTTTCCATGCTGTCCTGTTTTCCAAATATCTCGTGTATGCAAATACTCCAAACACCGAAACACTTGTGGCCCCAGGGATTTCGGATAAGATATACTCAACTTGTAATAGCACTGCAGGAAGTTGGTGTAAATACAGATTCCTTAAAGTTACAAGGATATCAGCATTTTGAGTTACCAGCTGATTTAAATATAAATACAAGAGGTTTGGTTGATTATGTTAAGGGTAGCATTCCTTCCACTTTATTTTCAGTCTATATGGTTCATGGTACAGAAATGTTGAGTGTAGATATGCTAAAGATCTTGTGATATGCATTGTCAACATATACATCCATGTGAAAGTGACTTCCCAGACTTTATTCAGTGAAAATGTCTTTTAGTCAGAGACTTGAGTGCTCGACATAAGGGACTTTGTAGTTCTTTTGGGAGCCAGAACCTTAATGGCCATGTATTGTATGACATACTTGCTACCTTAGGGAATATAAGATCAATAGGCTCAGTTAATGGTATTAAGGCTGGATGTAGAGCTGTAATTAGGGAATACTTTGAAGAGGATGTAATATTGGATGAATATATATCTGAGTTGGTGATTATACATCAACTACAAGTGCAGAACTTCTTGCTAAATATGAATGTTTAAAAGTTGCATCAGTGAAAGGCAAAGATATTTTTGTATTTGAAGTGAGTGCTTTTTAATCTTTTAACACTATAAATACTGTAAATAAAGAATTCATGTCACAATGAAAAGACATTATCTACTACCTGAAAGCTGATGAATATACTGTGAAGTTTATCTGGATACCATCTTATAATGGCATTTATCAACAAATAAAAATAACATTGACTCAAACCAATATGAGTTTAAGAAGAATCAAAGGTGAAATTAGAATAAGGCAAGAGTGAGAAATGGAAAATATTCAGAATAACGGAAGTGAAAGTACAAAACATTATATTGCTGTTTCACGGAACACACATAATTTATGGTAGAGCATCTACGAGAGTAGATACCATAATAATAAGGTTAAGATTAGGCTATAAATGTTATTGGGAGTTGGTTAATAGTGATAGAATACCATGTAAACTTGGTAATGTTGAAAAATCTCATACACTGAAACCCTATGAATGCCATTGTCATAACACAGAAAAGTTTACAAATCCTAATATCACTGACGTTGCCGATCAAATTTGTCATATCATTAATAGCAATGTATTGCCCAGGATTTTAAAAAAGTACAAATGTTTTGCTATTAGAATTATATATTTTCTGAGGCCTGTTTAGGTCAGCTGGGAGGGTGCATCAGCAAGCTGACCACTCCCTTTGATATATCTTATTTTATGTCAATAAACTTTTTGAATATGAAACTACCAAAATACAACACCATCTATACTACATGCAATGATAAATCTTTCATTCCCTAAACCTTGAAGCTAGGCTTAGCCTAGATGTTGACGTTTGACCATGTCTACCGGAAAAAAAGTCAGATGAGCAATATTGCTGAAAACCATGCCAAGAGTTGTTTATTAAAATGGTGGTCCTTTAAATGGTTTACAAATTTAACTCATATGATCATTTTCATGTTTTCCAACTACTGACAATAACCTAACAGTACAATGATTTTCAGGCAGTGACTTCTGATGCATGTAGGAGCAGCTGATCTGGTTAAGAGACTTGCAAAGAATTATGAAGGATGCTGTAAGAATTGAATAACATGTTCAAAGTGTCTTCACACTGGAGGAGATTATAGTCCCAGCCCCAGAGAACATGCATGGGGAGTAAGTTTTAGAAAATATTTTGATATCTAGAGAAAACATTTTAACAGATTAAAAGGTCTTGACTCATGGTCCAACTGAAATTTCACTTTATTTTTGTTGGAAGTTCCAGTCACGGACAAAAGTTTACAGCAAGGTCAGGCCTTAATTGAAATATAAGAGGTTAACGAATGGGAAAAAAAGAGACATGGAAAAGTATTTACAAATTCTGGAGGTAGTGAAAAACCCGTCTTTTAAAAAATGCCAGGTCACACTTATTGGGAAACATGTGAGAAGGTAGGGAGTTCCAATGCTTCAAGGTGTTGGCCACCCATGAGTTGTCAACAGCTACACAATAATTATGTGATGTAGTAGCTAACCGAGTGCAGTGTAATCTAGGCAAACAAGCAGCCAGGTCTTGAGAGTTTTAAATAAGTGCAGATATACTTGACAAACCTCTTGAACTACTCAAGATGTCACCTGAGAAGGACAGTGCCAAAAGTGTAAGACGGCAAACTTCAAACTTATCTACAAGAAAGGTGACCATGAAGAGGCACTGAACTATAGAATGGTCTACCTAGTGAGTGTGGTCTGTAAGGTTCAAGAAAAGATATTCAAGTAGCAAATGGACATATTTACCCAAGTGAGACAACATGGTTTAATGAAATGACTGGTCATGAGTAACAAACCTTTTTGAGTTCTTTGAGTGATATTTGCCTTGACAAAAGGGAAGGTTTAAAGGATTATTGGTATTTGGAGTGCCAAGTGAGGACTTTCCCTCTAAGGGGCAGTCCTCTGTTCTTAATGCTACCTCACTAATGTGGGAAATGGTGGGTGGATGGGGAACTGTACCATTCAGAAACCCGATGAAGAGGCTGACTAAAGCAGGCAAGAATAATGGGAAGATTCCTTTTATGGATAAAAGATAAACAGAGAGTAAAGGGACAAAGGGCATCTTTTCATAATGAATTGAGGTCACCAACAGAGTGCCACGGGGTTCTGTTCTGGGACCAATGCTCTTCTTGATCCAAGTGAATTACTTGTCTGAAGGTATAGTCTACCTGAATATGCTTGCAATAGATACAAAGGTCATGAGGGAAGTGAAATGCAAGGAGGACAGTATTAACTTATAAAAGGACCTTGATACCTCCAAAGTTGGTTTAATATATGGCTGAGGTTCAACCTAGTTAAATTAAAATAATGAAGATGGGTCACAGTGAAAGACCACAATATCACCATCATCTAGCAGCTGGAATCTAAATGCAAGAGAATTGGAAGGATAATTTAGGAGCCCAACTCTTTTCTCTCAAATATTTGAACAGCATTGAAGTTCATGGACAGAAATATTAAGCATTTCATATCCTACACAATGCTAAAACTTTAGTAAAATATGTTTGTTAAGTTTGGTCACTGCACTTTTAATTACACATGGAACTAACATAGAAGGCTCAAAGAACAAAGATAGTACCTTAAGAACAAGTTAAAAAATTAAGGTTTGCGACCTTAAATTTGTCCCTTATAAGAAAGAAAAGTTAGGGGTGACCTGATCATAACCTTTAAGTATATGTAAAAGACAATGATACAGTTAATGGACAAGTCTGATAGAAATACAAACAGAAACCATAAACATAGCATGAAATTAAGCAGGAAACCTGATTAAAAAGATTTGAAGAAATACTTTTATGGTATAAGAGCGGAGGATTAATGGAATAAAAAGAATGAAGACATGGTAAGTGCAAAAAGCACAGAGAAATCTAAAGGATGATAGTTGAAGATGTCCAGGAGATGGGGTACAATGAGTACAAAAGTCCCTCCCCATACAGTGCAAACAGGTAATTACACTCAGATGCCAAATTTCAAACTTAATACTCAAGTATTATTGTGCTGAATCACATATGCACAGACACAGAAACTTAAAAAAAAATTCATGTTGTACACCCCCTTGCGGTTTCCTTTGGTGCATACATAATGCTTCCACCCGTCACTGTCTTGCTGCTATGGTGCCGACACAAACACACAACTCCCTGTTCATTTAAATATTCATACCATGATAACACACCTTCAATACAAACTTTCAAGTCTCTGTCACTGTCATGGAGGTATGGTGCTTACAAACACACACACATCTAAAAAAAAAAATCATTCCAAAATAATCATACCATAATGCCCAACCTTTGGGTTCCCTTAGTTTGCATGCACAATTTCAAATTTCTAGCTGTCACTTTCATAGAGATAAGACACACACAAACAGGCAATTTTAATATTAGCTACAGATCATCAGCTTTTCATCAATCAGCACAAAATTGTGTTCTCATTTTAATGGCTTGTGAAAAAAATAGGAACAAGCGAGTATAATATGCCTTCAAGCATCCAATGACATAAATATTATGCTGCATTGGAAATCTTTCTAATTTGTTAGCAGATAAACTTTAATACCTTAGCAACTTCCAATTATAAAAGGCTCTTTTCCACATAAATGAGAAAGATATGTTGCCAGTCCTATCACAGCGCTGTTGCATAATTGCCAAACCTTGATGAATGACAGATATTGATTAAAAAATCTTTTGTCTCAAAGAAAATAATTTTCCTGCTACTTGATATGCATTTCCTCCTGAATAAACAGGATTATAATCAACTGGGCATCTGAAGATTCCTATGAAAGCAGCCATCTTACAGAGGCTGCTAGATTGGATGTGTTGGCACAGGTTTGGTTGTTTCTGACATTTGTAACTCATGCGGCGCTGACCAGTGATCCAATGACTTTTCAAGATGTTCAAAATATACTCTGAGCAGGACAAGGTATGACTACATACCCAACAGGACAGTTAAGCAAAGGCAGTAATAAATTCAACTATAAAGAGATTCTTAATTTATTTGTTCTATCACCATACAAATATGGAAGTAACTGCTTGAGTGTATGCCTTTAACAATACTCATAACTATGAGCAGCTTAATATTCAGTATATATATTATCGAGTAAAATATTTCAGATATGAATGCAAGCAGGTATGAGAGACTACCACATAACTGTAACTTCAATGCACTGAAAAAATTATTTTTGATGTTCATCTTCACTGCACTATCAACACTAACACTCACTTCACTGTCTTGCTGCACTATCACCACTGTCTGCACTGTTCCTTCACTAAACACCATTCACTGCACTGTCAATACACTATCACAACACTACAACACTATCTCACTTCACTGGTACTTAATTCTGTCACATTTCACACTCACTATTACACCACTTTATTACTCAGTATCGTACTATGTACAGTACTTTATTTCACTTACGGAGGTGAAAACACTTCACTTATCACAAACACCTTATAATGACAATGAACTGTTTTAATACTATTTTCAGCTGTAAATAATTTTCATGTAGTGCTAGTTTACTCTCAATTATCAAATGGAAGAACTTTAAAAACACTATTCACTTGAACACAATTATCTAAACTTTTTTATCAATGTGGTGAATATCTTTCATGGTAAAACTGCACCTTCCAGTTAGCAAAGTATATGAAAGAAGCACCGATATTACTAAATATTTCAGATTCTCCACTGCACTGCACTTTCTGCTGAAAGAATCACTTGGAAGATGAACTTACCCATAACTGAAACATAGTCATTATTTCAGTTAAAGCTAACTTCCATATGATTTTCCACAGCTGAGGAATTTTTAACTAGGCTAATTCAAGGAAATTTTCTTTTCCCATGTTAACTACAAGCCAATTTTCTGCACTTCCCCATGAACACTAAAAATTCTTCCCATGAACGTGTTAACTTTCAATGTTGTCCCACTAATCAAAACGATATTATCCCAGCACAAGAAATTAAGACTTCACTCCTTTCCCCAGCACTGATCACGACTGCACTTAAAATCTTTCGCATTTCATGAATTTCACCCTCAGCCCAATTCACTGCAACACAGTAGATTTGCATTACTGCAGTTCTCTAAATACACATGACCCAATCGCAATTTTAATACCCTCAAACCCAATTCACTGCTGCACTAAATTGTGCAAAATTCACTTGACCCACCAATACTTTTCTGATAACTCTCCCTAGTATATGCACTGTTAAATCACCACCACACATATTGCACTGCTGCACTCCACTTTTGGTTTAAATTTAAACAAATCTATTAAAAATGGAAGCCCATATCCACGAGGCAGACTTTTAACGCATTTCTTTCACCGCACAGTCCAATTTGAACTAAACAGTCACTATAGTATCTGAAGCACTGTATCACTGATTTTATGTACAGTAAATAGGAACTTTAATCCAAATGTGCCAGTCTTGTACCTGTAAAACAGTGAGAGATCTGCAATTAACGACAATACCAAGTAAAGATTTGCAATCAACGATATTACTAATGGATGCAAGTTTATTAATGAAATGCAGAGCTCAAAATGACTTTAAAATTTAAATTCTTTTATTTCACTCAGCCCAATGAATATCTTTTCATTTTAGTAAGATTTAAGACCTAATTTTTAGATGTGGGGCAGTTAAACCAAAAAGCTAATATGAAAAATCTGATAGTAAGACTGGCTTAGGTGGCTAAAATTGTACTTAAAAAAAAATAAACAAATAACCTTACAATCACTTAAGGAGGAAATGACTTCGAGGCAATGACTGAGGAAAGAACTGCATTCTCAACTGAAACTATTTCATTAAATAAAAAAAAGAAAAAAATGCACTTTAGATTATCTGATGCATTCTGCATAAGCCCACCCTCAAACTCCCTGCATGCCTTCCCACCCGCGTTACTATTGTATGCCACTGTAGCACTTTTAACCACTGCATTTTTCATGCCACTGCACTTTTTGAAACACTTCACTGGGTAAGCAATTATGCTTCTTTCATAACACTCACAATTTTTTTTTAAACAAAGCACTAACAAGTGGGTGACCACTTCTTATTAGCACAACACTGGGAAGAATAAAGAACTTCACTGGTATAACACTGTAAAATCACTGTTGTCATGAGCACCGAACTAACTGCAAAAAGCAAACTGCTTATCCACCACCACAAGCACAAACTTTTAAGGGTCACTTCACTAAAATCACTTCACAAAACTGAAAAAGAAAAGCTTGAGCTTATCCATTGCTAATTTCACTTTTATCACTATCACCAATATTCACCACACTGTGAAAACAGGTCCACATGTACAATCAAACACTAATAACAGTACTTCACTGTATTTTTAAAAATAGCACTACACTTATCATGAAATTACACAACTGGAAAAATTAATTGCATAAAATTGTTTAACAAAACTTCCTTCCTGGAACATTAGCCTACGTATTTTTTGTTTTTTAATATCAAAAGTTATGGCTAATACATTCATTAACAGTCACAAGTTAGCATATAATATACTAAACACAAACCTCTCAACTTTTTGTGTAACTATGAAATCAAATTCCATGACAAAATTACCTACTGTACACATATTACTATAAGGCAGTAGTTGTTCAAGCACACGGATTACACTTGCCACTTAGCACAAATTATGAGTTAACAACAATAATGATTTCATTGTAACAAATAGCTTATATTAAAGTAAACGTCACTTCTAAGCTGCAGTTCCACGCACAATCACAATAACCAAGTGGTCATCTCTCGTAGTCTCCTCAGTCAGTCCTGGGGAGACACGATGCAGTAGCTCTAAAGAGAAAGCACAGGGAGGGAAGGCATAAAGCACACCCTGCATGCTTCCTTCCTTGTTGCCAGCATTCAAAGTGATGACACCAGCAGCTTCCTTCTGTTTCAGGTATGCTACCAAGTTACGCAGTGGCCGTGTCTGGACGGCAAATTCTTCAGGAGCCTGGGGTGCAGTTGTGCTGGGTAAGGACAATAATATTGTGGCTGTAGATGGTGCACTGATTCGTCGACTGACATCATCAAGGCGAGACTGATCAAGACGAAGACGCTGGGTGATCCGCAAAAGCGGCCGCCCATCATCATCATGCATCATTTCAGAAACTTCATTATCACCTTCAATAAGATGCATCTTTGTACCAAAAGAAGAATTCTTAAGAATAAGTGCCCCATGCCATGCCGTTGACGTCTTACGTGCAACATCTGCTAAAGTGCGTGCACTACTAAGACCATTATCACCACTTCCATCTCCAGGTTCAGGAGTTCTCGCAGCATGATCTCCACCTTCAGATGTACCATCATATTCCCTGTAGTCCCCCTGCTGGTAATCCCCATGATAACCTCCTCTATGTCCACCACGTCCTCTCTCATGCCAGCCACGTCCACGCCCACGCCCTCTTCCATATCCAGCACTGTATTCACTGCCATATTCATCATATCCACCACGACCAGTGGCACTCCAATCTTCCCGATACTCTCCATCATATTCTTTCTTGTAACCTGGTGGAAAAGATCCTGGGGGTGGGTTCACTTCAGCAAAATCGGTTCGCAGCTTTTTGTCTGGTCCACCTAATGGAACACCTCTCATTTCTTTCACAGCTGCTTGTGCTGCATCGAGACTCTCATATAAAATATATGCATGATTCTCACCCTTTACATACTCAATCTTTTTGATAGCACCAAAACGGTCAAATTCTTGCGTAAGCTGAGTCACTGAGGTCCAAGGTCCTAGCCCACCAACCCACACTCTTGTGGTTGGCATAACTTTACCATAACCAATCTTACACTGAAATTTACCAATATACTGGCCAGAAAGTTCTATTTTAGCACGATGAGCCATGTCTAAGTTCTGAAATCGCACAAAGGCATATGCATTTCCCGTACCAGGTGGCGGCCGTTTAATGTCTATATCATCCACAACACCATAACGTCCAAATATGCGACGTAGTTCCTCCTCACTGATGTTTATTTCAAGATTACCAGCAAACAAAGTACGGGTAGCTAAAGGATCCTCTTCTGGAGGTACATGATGCAGATAATTTGGGAACTTGTCACGTTTGCTGTCAATCATACCACCGCCACCGCCTCCCCCACCACCGCCACCACGGCTACCAAAATTATGCTTGAAACCACCACGCATCAGAGGACCATAATGCCCATGAGGTCCTCCACGTCCTCGATGCTGTCTATAACCATAGTCATCTTGCCGCATTGGAGGACCCTCTGCATAGTAGTCACTGTGAGGCATTGGGGGAGGCCTGCGACGATCAAATCTGGGCTCATAACGCTCCTCCAAGTCTGCCCCAGGAGGACTTCTGGGCCTGTAACCTCGATCATAGTCGGGGGGGCTTCGAGACCGACCCCTTGGAGGAATATAATCCCTTGCTGCTTCATATACAGGTTCAACAACAACAGGTCTATCATAAAAGAGGATCCTAGGTTTACTGTGTTTGGCCTCCCTGGCTTCTTCACTGCTTCGGAAGTAAACATAAGCCAAGCGCTCGTCCGCACCCAATGAAACCTTAACGCTCACGTCTCCGAACCTTTTGAACTCCCGATACAAAGCTTCTCTTACCATCTCGTCACTTGCCTTTGAGTGAAGGTTGGAAACACAGAGCACCTTGTAAGAGGGTGGTGGAGGACCGCGAGGAGCTCGTCCAAAATCATCCCGGTCAGATCGGTGTAGTGGTTCAGGCGGGGGATAGCGGCGTCCCGGGCTGCCTCCACGACTGCTTCGGCGTCCCTCATCCTCACTGCTGTCCTCATATCGCCCAACACTCGATCTTGACCTTTTACTTGATGGTGATAAGTCTCTATCCGCTCCTCGTTTCATGTTCAGTCCAACAGATCATTAATGTTTACCAGATTCTCTTCAAAAGGTGCAAGAGCAAGCCAGACGGGATGACGTCCTTCCTCCGCGAGTCCGCCTTCTTGAATCTAAATATTTTCGTTTGATTTTTGATACAAGTGTCACTCAATATTTATGCCAAATGTACCGAATAATTACAGTATGCAAAATATTTACCAACTGAACATACTAATAAACGGTTTAGGTTGAATGTTTATGGAACTAGTTTTTTTACGGCGGAAGAATCTAGCTTGCAGGGATCAGACGAATAATTCTACAAATTGCTATATTGAATTTTGCAAAATTGCCATTGCAATTTAAGAAAAATAACCTACTTTATTCAATGAAACAAAAGTATTTATTATCATATCTCATATGCTAAGTTTAACAGCTGTGTGCTATATAATAATCAACCTAGGTTCATACTTGAATAACAGTAAGAACAAAGGATTGATTTCATCTCAATTTAATAAATAACAAAAAAGTGACGGCATTAAGTCCATGGTACACCATGAAAGCCCAAGTGTATTTTTGTGTGTTCCGAGGAGAGAGTTTTACACTTGTGTTGCTCCCTCTGTAAACCAGTACACGTGCAGTCTTTACTGCTATGTGTGTGTATACCCCTACTAACTAAACCAGGTTAATATGTATGATTAATGTCTATTGCTGTGTTACGGGAAAATAGATTTACACTCACGATGCCCCATACCTTAACCTTGTATGTATATACCCTGTTTTTCCTCCCCTGTATGTAAGCATACCTAAGCCAGGTACCCATTTATAGACCAGTCCGGAGGGGAAAACGAACACCTGGGTTGGGTGTAGGCCGACTGCCATACCCAGGAAATGAACCCATGTGAGTCCGATCCCAGGCTGGCTCAAGCTGACTCACTGTCAGAGTGTGTGATTACTATTTGTGTTAGAGAGAGCGTTTCACTTGTTTTGCCCCGTCGCTTGACCTTGTGTTTAAGTATCATGCTTCACTCCTACACACACACACACACACACACACATGCCACATACCCAGGTGTGTATGTGTGTACTTATTCTAAGTATTATTCTTCTGCCTATGTATTTTCTTAAGTCTGTTATTTCCTCTTTCTTACACGGTTTCATACATCGTTCAGGGAGATAACACAAAAAGTCAGCGAAGGAGAAACATTCCCGACCAATTGCACTAGTCTCCCACCGGGATCTATAGATATAAATCACTACGAACGGGACGAGACTCTATAGAAAAGAACGGACCTCATCCTATGTAGTGAGGTCATATATGGCGGCGACTTGTCCATTCCAAGTCAAAGCGGTGGATGGGCATGGCAAGTTGCCAGGTAAGTGGATCATGGCCACCGTATAATAATAATAATAATAATAATAATAATAATAATAATAATAATAATATAATAATAATTATTATTATTATTATTATAAAATCATTGAAACATCAAGACGTTAACAAAATGAAAAAAAGGTGACAAGGAAACGTATTTACAAATTTTGGAGGAAGTGAAAAGACTTTAAAAGTGCCAGGGACGGTAGAGAGTTCCATAGCCTGTGCCAAATTGTGGAGGGAATGACTCTTGAAAGGGGTTATTACAAAATAATCTCGAGATCATGTGGAAACTGTTGTAGTGATGTGAAAATTTTAGTTACGAGCCTGCAAAATCGTTACGAGGGCTTCATCTTTATCACCTGATAATTCGTAAATGAAGTCGGATGAACGCATTCCTTTTTCTTTAGTTCTTACGATATTTCTTTTTAGATTTGGTGAAAAGAGATGTAATCATCTAAGCGAGTACGAAACTTAAGTCGCACATTTCTCAACCATTTCAGACAAATGTAGTTTCGGTAATGCCTATGGCGTGGCATGCCGAACAAAAATCAATATATTTCAAGTTATGGTAAACCGTGAAGACGATCTGTCAAGGAGACAATGGTTATGTATGACGGTGTGGCTGAGCTGCGCTGGTGTTCCATAGAGTGGCTGGTATAATAGTTGGACTATGCAGGTAGAAAGTGCTGGGGAGTTAAGCTATGAGGGGCGAACGATGTACACTCATGGAACCCCATCTCTTGAACTTTCTTTATCTAAAACAAGATTTGCCAAAAATAAGCTGGGCGAGCGCATAGCACTTACCACAAAAGAAATGTGAAGCAAAAACGAGTCGTGTGAATTACATTTTGTCCGGTAATGCATATGATGGAGAATGTGTGTGGTTGTGGAATGAACGCAAGCAACCCAGGTATATGTGAGGAGGAAAGAAATGCCAATTTGGGCCAGGAAGGAAAG
>JAUTXX010506262.1:0-12211 GCA_032273605.1 Panulirus laevicauda | reverse complement strand
GAGAGAGAGAGAGAAGAGGACATGACCCAACAGCCAGACAAATATGGATTTACAGGTTAAGCAGGGGTCAGGTGAGGCGATATTATGAACAATCTTACATTCCTGTCGAGGTGAGGACACATCACTTGAATGATCATGAGAGGAAGCTAGATCGAAATATTCTTCAGCCGACTGTTGAAGCAATTCAAACAAAACAACGTGAGTTTGAAATTAATTCTTGGCTGCTTAAAACGATCACACGCAACACGGCTTTATAAACAAGACGCTAACCGATGGCATGAGTGTTAAGCAGGGTAACGTGGTAGCCATAAGAACTCTCCCGTAGTATTTCATAAGCTCAGGCAAGAGGTCCGCCGCCCCTTGAATCACTCTACTGGAATTTACGTGGCCTTCATCCGGGTCACACGTTAGCTCCAGCACCTCGCTCCATACATACGTGTCGACCAAAACCAAGGACTTTACCACTGTGATGCTTCGTTAAGAAAAGAGACGAAAATATATATATAACGGATGAATAATTTCGGGAATTCTTAAATAATAAAAGCGTGATAAACATAAATATTTATAGTAATATGAAGCACAAACCAACGCATTATCCCGCGCAAGTTTAAAGCACTGCTTTTAAAGTGTGTTGCCAAGCATCGCCAGATTACACAATACAGCCAACCTCCGGGAAGTGGGTGGGTATGCAAGACCCCCTCAGCATTTCATCTTGTGCAAGCCTGAGTTTGTATAGGAACCAGACGCTCCGTGGATCAGACAGTTAGAACTAGCCACGGGGTTTTGAGAGATTTTAAGTGTTCTCTAAATAAATCTATGAAATTCCACGCGTCTCTATTCACCGCAAACTATATATTTCTCGTTTACACAAGACTCAGGCAGGAGTACGACTTGAAATCGACATTGTAGGTCACTCACGCCATTCCAGAACTTACCTCATATAAACCCATGTGCACCCGTGTGCCCCCTGGCGCACGTGACCCTCAAGACCTCACATTCACAGCTCCTTCTCAAGGACCAGACCTGTCACTCTGTTCAGAACTGGTCCACCAGCAGTGAACGATAGAGGCATTGTTATTTTTCCTACAATCGGCAGCTATCATGGACGGCGTTGAGACTATATGTGCCATCCTGAGAGGTGTAAATGTAAACATCACGTACGAGGATTCGTAAAGCTGTGTCTGAGGGTGAAAGTCTACACCAAGTGCTGGTGGTGGGAGGTGGGACGGACGGAGACCATTCACGTAGCTCGCTCAGCCTGTGGGGGCGAAAAAATCACCTCCCATCTCCCACATCCAGCGATACAGGACGCAGAGCCGGACTCACTACGTCCTCACCTGATTGCTTGATTCCATCTGAAAACATAATGTTATGAAACTCGAGAACCCGAGGAAATACCATTGTGAGCCACTCGTACCTCGGGGGAGGTTTATGTTAATAGAAACATGACAACTGCCTCACCAGTGCTATGACCCGTGGCAGTTGCAGCGCTAGGCTCCAGTGTTTAGCTGAACCCAAACAGTGCTAGGCTCCTGTCTCCTGTGTTTAGCTGAATCCACACACTGCTAGGCTCCTGTCTCCTGTGCTTAGCTGAATCCACACAATCAGACAAGCCTCGTGCACCATACACTCTAACTGTACCTGATTCAATATAGTGGTGTTTGACTCCCTAGTTATCGTCTTTATGTTGTAAACTCCCGATTAACATTACTCTTATAAGCTGGTCCGTAATCTTGTCTGCTTCACAGCCACACACACCAAAATCACCTGCTTCACAGGCACCACACCCAGCGAGATAACCAGCTTCTCATCCTCACCCACTGAGATCACCTGCTTCCCAAACACACCCACTGAGATCATCCAATTCACAGCCACATCCACTGGGATCATCTGTCTCACAGCTACAACCACTGAGATAACCTGTCTCGCAGCCACACCCAATGAGTTTAGCAGCACTGCATTCAGTCGCATTTGATGTAATCATTTCTACCACAGTTACACCAGCTGACAGGTTTCACACATCACACCAACCCACGCTCACCTGTACCGCTAAAAGCATTAACCATTACAAAGCCTTCTGATCTACAACACTGTTACTTCTCGTGACCCACATGCAGTTCCGTTTAAATATAAACTGTATTACATTATCTGCAGGCATAAATAAATATTGCAGTCACTCTCTAATAAAGTGAATTTGATGTATTTCGTAAGTAATATCTTGTGGTGAGAGAGGCCCAGATTGCGATGGTAGCTCAGTCAATCACACTTGGTTATACAGCAGACAACCTAACTCAGATCGATGGTACGACCCTTAAGCGCGACGATACGACCCTGGCTGTGATGACTTATCCTTTAACAATTAAGTCAAGCTTAATCCGAGCCAAAGGTCGTCACATCATGTTCAAGAGGTTAATGGGCATCCTGACCTCTTCCCACATGACACAAGCTGATAATTACTTAATCCTGGGTCGGAGCTGCTGGTTCATCGGGATGAGAAACTAGCTTACGTTCATAATTACATATTTTATTGAATACATGCAAGGATTTGCGTCCCAAAACAGAATTATGTTTTAAATCCAATCTCTCCGTTATTTGTCAGGTCTACACGTCCTGTCTCTCAGCCACTCGCAACGTACATTACAGGCCGGTCCTAAGTACATGCGTCCCATCACTCAGAGTCATGTACACACGTTCGGTCAGTCACGTCATGAACCGTACACTGGCAACAGCGCATCACCCACAAACCGTCATCCGGCCAGCCAGTCAATCAGGCTCGGATCACCTTACATGACGTCTACCTTGTCATGGTTCTGGGAGGAACCTCTCTACCCCTAGCTAGAGCTGGGCCGCCAACAAAGCTGTGCCGCACCGTTTCTCTGCCTATACTGTTACTCAGACGAACAGAAAACGGTCACGGAGCCGTGGTAGCTCCGTCACTCAGACACGAACCAATCAATGCATGTTAAACTACCGACGTCATTCAAACAGGGGTTCACGTCATCCTCGGGAATGTTGCTCCCGTCACACATGCACCCCACCTGTTGCGTCACCAAGTGGGCAGGAGCGGGGGGCGAGGAGCAGGTCTCCTCCTACCCGAGCCACACTATGTACCATCTTACAGGCAGACACTAACTAGGCAAGGAACCTTGATCTCGCAACCATAATTACTTTAAATGTAACTTTTTTTCCCCCCTTCATCTGAGCAAATTTGGAGAGGGCAAGTCTACAACACAAGCTTCACAGTGACTCGCTTTATACCATTTCTACCTTTTATATGTGTAGAGTTGTAGTGTTAATGTTGGCGTGAGATGAAGAGGACTCAAACCTACTAGTAGTGAAGAGGACTCAAACCTAGTCAGCAATTTCAGGTTCTGGCTCAACCTTCACTGCCACCTGTCAGCTGCCCCAGCCTCACCACATCTCACAACGTCAATGCTGTCCTCCGGCCGGCCGTTCACCGCCACTCCCTCACTCAGCCATGAGCCAAGCGGAGGGGTTGACCGTGGACATACCCCGCCAGCACCAAACACAACACATAACTCTTCATCTATCTTCTGAAGTTGAGTAATACTTCCCAGGATGACACGTAAAAGATCTCCCTTCACAGAGCACCGTGTCTACGGTGAGCAGGTGTGTCACCTGCACGGCAGCGACGCCCGTGGCCTCATGCGACACAGCAGCTGCTCCAACACGGGGTTATCCTCCCTAGAGGCACGACACCCGCCCCGGGCAAGGTACGCTTGCTCACGATGACACACTCCTCATCACCTCAGTTTATTTACCGGAACCTTCGGCTCATTTCAGAGTACCGGTGTATCATCCTCCCTCCCTTCCTCCCTCGCGGGGTCCGAGTCATTAGTGTACTTGTTGAATAAACTGGTGGTGGTTTGGTGGGGCCTTTTACCACCACAGTCCAGCGGGATGGGCTGGGTCGTTGATCGACCAAGCTGTTGCAAGCCGCAGCACCGCGGGCCATCATGGCTTCTACTTTTGTACATACTTTTCCAGTATATATTACAGTAACAGACATGATACGAACCAAAACATGCCTTAATCGTAGTCATCTCAAATGAAAGGATAAATAGAGAGGGCGAGAAAAGTTCGGAAGACATCAATTTAGGTTTCCACGATGTGTGTAGATATGACTTAGGAAGTGGAAAGGTTACAGGAGGAGCGACGGACAAAAGACGGAAGAGATTTTCACAACTCCGCTGTTCGGGGAAAGGAGGTGTCACAACGGTCAATCATCGTGTGGATGGTTTCCACACACAAACACCAGGAAGCAACAGCCACTAGCATGCCGCAGCTCCAGGTCTTTGGGATCAGGCCACAACCATGATGGTGGCTCACGAGAACAGTAGCCAAAATAATACCTGAACAATAGGACAACAGCCACATTACGACGGATGGAAAGACATGGACGAAGAGAGGTGACACCAGGAGAGTTAATGAAGTTGGAAGACTTTCCCTCCCACCCTGACTACATCATAGAAGGATCACGGTCGACCTGCCAACCACACCCAGTTCATATTCTCCCTGTTACAGGATCACTGTCTCCAGTTCTAGTCACCAAACTGGTATGACTCCATCGTGCACCAATCTGCTGCACACATCACTTCCATATGAATATCCCGCGACCCCAGCAGCTGGGCCGCTCACCCTCAGCAGTCAGGCCACTCACGCTCAGCAGCCAGGCCACTTACCACCGTCAGCAGTCAAGCCACACACCACCGTCAGCAGTCAGGCCACTCAGACTCGGCATCACGCGACCACAAACAACCTTGTAATGCCAACAAGATGCCATCATCACAGCCACGTCGCATCGGTTTTCCATGAACCGACACTACCATATCAGCTTCCCATGACCAGCTCAGCATCGTCAGCTTCCCATGACCAGCTCAGCATCGTCAGCTTCCCATGACCAGCACTGCATCATCAGCTACAGCAGCAGCACTAAGGACAGACTCAACTGTTGCGCCGTCGTCACAATATCGGGAGGTTAACAAAGGCAGAGTGACACGGTGAGGAGAACAACACTGGTAGCAGCAGCAGGAGCGGAGGGCAGAGCGGAAGGCGTGACTCAGGAGGAAGTAATGCCTGGAACATATTTGAACGCATGAGTCAACAAGGAACGGTGCGGCGGTGGTGGTGGTGGTACAGGTGGGTAGACAGGCAGCCGCAGGGGAGACCGAGTGACACCCGTCCCACATAACCCATCACCATCATCATCACCAGCTTCACCACACATCATCACATAACCCACCATCATCACCAGCTTCACCACACATCATCACATAACCCACCATCATTACCAGCTTCATCTCCACACATCATCACATAACCCACCATCATCATCACCAACTTCATCTCCACACATCATCACATAACCCACCATCATCACCACCAGCTTCATCACGACACATCATCACATAACCCACCATCATCATCACGACACATCATCACATAACCCACCATCATCATCACGACACATCATCACATAACCCACCATCATCATCACCAGCTTCATCACCACACATCATCACATAACCCACCATCATCATCAGCCTCATCTCCACACCACTCACTCTCACGTCCACTTACACCAGGCGTCTACCACCTTAAGTAATAACTATAATATGATAAGTAGTGGTGTGAGAACACGGGTACGTACATAGTCATGAGAACCTTAGATGAGAGTGATGAACAACGCATGACAACATGGCAGCACAGCTTGAGGCTGTGTTAAGACACCAGCTGATGCTTGACCCCCAACTCTCACCAGAGATGCTGCTCCTCCTCCTGCTTGGGTCGTCCTCACCAGAGGACAGTCTACTTACAGCCACACCTTGTGAACCCGCGCGCCGGCCGGGCACCACCGCCTCAGGCACACAGCGAGGGGTAAAGGTTAAAAAAATACGTTGACCCGTTATAATGTTTGTACGTCTGCCAAGACACCAGAGACCCTGACACCTTGTACTTGCATGTCCTACATCAAGTTACTTTGCATGACATAAATGCCATTAACAGGATTCCTCCCCTGCTGGCGGTGGGACGAGAAAATTCTGGGTTCTCCAGCCCACCACCCTACCCTCACATGTCGATGTCCTGTACCCACCGTACGCTCTACACTGCGTCCCAACCCACCACCCCTAGCCATGTACTCTTTACACATGCAACCACCAAGCTGGTGTCTGTATAGAGTCAGACAAAGACCTCAGCTTAACATCCAGTCTGGAAGATCTCCTACTACACGACCCACTTGCCCAAGAAGCAATTATGACATAACTCGATATGTTACCTAACGCATTATCTCACAACATGTACTCCTACAATCTAAAATCGTACGATCGATTTGGAAGAACTGCATATTTTCAAAAAGAATCCAATCAGGAAAAATACTGAGAATAATTTCTTCAGGTGCCTGAGAGACACATTAGATTAAATAAACACCAGCAACACACGTGACTGATATAGGAGCAGTGGTAAGCCAACTGTTGCATAATAATCTGAACTTCTTGTGCACTGGGCTAGACTCCTGAGCACCAGGGTGAGATACTGGAACACAAGGGTATCATTCCTGAGAACTAAGGCACCGTCCTTGAGCACCAGGGTTGGTCCTTAAGCACTAGGGTACCATTCTTGAGCACTTGGGTACGATCTTTGAGCACTACGGTACCATTCTTGAGTACTAAGGTACCATCCTTGAGCACGAGAGTAAGATCCCTGAGCATGGTAATTTGATACACGACTACGACGGTACGATCTTAGAGCACTTCATTACGATCAATGAGCATTAAAGTACGATCCTTGAGCAAGTGGGGAACATCCTTGAGCACTCTGATACGGTCCTTGAGCACGACGGTTCGATGGCTGAGCACTCTGATACGACCAATGAGCATCAAGGTACGATCGCCGAGCATGAAGGTACAATCCCTGAGCACGACGATACGAACCTTGAGCACAGGAATTAAGGACACTGAAGCGGGCGGTGATTTGGGGCGTTACTGGGGTTGGTGGAACCTTGCCACAGTCGCCACACATACGTCAACACTACCACACATTACTGGACTGTCGCTCCTGGACACCACCACCAACAGTACATGAAGCACCATCCATCATCACACCAATAGTATATGAAGCACCATATATCACACCAACAATACATGAAGCACCACACATCACACTAATAGTACATGAAGCACCACACATCACACTAATAGTACATGAAGCACCAAACATCACACCAACAATACATGAAGCACCACACATCACACCAATAGTGCATGAAGCACCACACATCACCAGTATAAGACGCGAGCTCCCACATCACCACCACCAGGACATGAAGCACCACAATGCCAAGGTTCTGAAGCATCAGCATGTGTGCCGCAGGTGAAGGCACTGAGTTACTAACACAAAAGTGGTATGACTCTGCCAAATTATGCTTGGACCAGGAGAGCGACCTCAAATGTTGTATCATAATTAAGAGTGACAGTAAAGGGTGGACGAGAAGCATCCTGAGGAAGCGGCCAGAAGACTTGACCAGTCATCATGAAGGCAACGGAGCCAGTGCGGTCACCCCGATCATCACACCTCCCTCACCCACCCCCACGGGTCTGTCACTGTGTTCCTCCTCCTTCCTCCTTCTGGTCTCCTGATCCATGAGTCGTCGTCCACGATGATATGAACCAAAGTAACTGTTCTCCCCGCTATGCTCAGTGAACCATTTGCTGGCAGAATACCACCACCTCTTTTTTCTGCCTTTAATCTACTACAGAGCAAACACAGTGTACAGTTGACACTTTGTGATGGGAAGGTGTTTAACACAAGTAACATCATCACGCGGCAGAACACCTAAGGAAAACCGAGTCCACAGTTACAGCGGAGTGTCAGATGATGATCTCATGATGGGTGAGGTTCAGTGAGAGTGTGTGTGTTTGTGTGTGTGTCCAGCCGAGGTAACGCCGGTGTGGTGAGGTAACACTTGGACACAATCACTTCCTGGAGTATGTGTTGGTCGGGGGTCACGGCTGGAGTGTGGACACAACAGCACCACGTCTTTTGTCCTCCTGACGCTCTCCTCTTGGTATGTATGTACCTCCCATAACCAGGAAACATAACTTGCTCCTAACATAACAACGCTACACAAGGCTTTCAACACAGGCACTTTGCTGCACTACTGTGCTCCGACCCATCCCTGGCTACTGTATACACACACACACACAGTCATACAGCCCGGTACATCAGTCCTGAATACAATGAAAAGAGTATTAGATTCATTACTGACCAAGCAGGTATGAAAAACAGTTAGGGACAACAGCAGAGTGCAGAGCATTAGGTGATGTATGACTACTTACTGTAGCGAGTTACTGGGTTGGGAAAGACAAGTTATCATACAGAATCTCAACTCACAATATAAACAACAGTGATAATCTTGGTTTGTGTGGTTATGATGCTTAATTCCCTCCGTATCACGAGTGGAACCCTTCACTATGACGATTTACCTCCCTGAACACGATGACTGAACCGCTTCAGTTCGACAACTTCACCCGACGATACGATGACTTAAGTTTTAAGTCTTGAGGACGAACTTTAACCCCTGGAGTGCAATGACTCCAATCATCGTGATCAAATGGTTGACATTTTCTGTTCGTTTGTGTTTTACAGATAAAGAATAAGCGATCCAAGAAATAATTCATCTATGTGCACTGACCAACTAAACCAGGCGAGTGTGTGTCGGTGGCTGGGGAGGCGGCCGAGGTAACACCTCCTGGAGGCAGAGCCCAGCCTGGGTGAGCAAGCACTCACTCACTCCTGTTATGCCCTCACACACACACACACTCCACACATCCACTCCCACATGCTGAAGTGTTCCACAAATACATTCTTTAACCCCTTGAGAAAGACGGTAAGACTCCCTCGGGTATGATGAACTGATCTTCACGGGTTAGGTCGAAGGTCAGGCCATCATACCCAGGGGTGTTACAGTTGTGTTCCAAGAGCTAAAAGACGTGATGGACCAGTTGTATGGTTCATGCGGGCCAGCCAGCTGCACCCGGTCTGACTGCTGCCTTAGTGCGCAAGAACAGAGAGGCCAAAGCTGAGCCTCAGAGACACACACGGGCCAGAGAAACTATCTGGAGCGTGGAGGTGCCACACAACGACACCACACCGTGACTTGACATCAGCCACGCTTGCTTACCTCACCATCAACAATGAGGACACGAAACGTGAGAGAATGTGGCCAAGATGACGTGTAGCGAAGACATGTCCAACGACGGGTGTAAACAAACGCCATTAACTTATCACCCACCTCTTACTCTACGGAGAATTAAGGACAGACCAAGTGTGTAAAACAGGTACTGTACCACTGTACCACTCTTGTGGTAAACACCAGACCAGAACTAGTGATATTGTACGAACCGCGAATAGAATGTGGCCGCGATAAATCCGTCATGCAGAACCTGACACAAAAGTAGATACAACTCTTCATGTCATGCACATATAAACACACACGACAACACTACCTATCTCTGGCCCTGGTTTCACACCTCCAGGTCTCAGGTTAAGGAACTCTGTAAATACTTCCTTAACTCTGAGTTACACTACTTCAGGAGGTCCGTCTCCTCTACCTATGAACCTCACTTAAGTAATTAAATGTTTGAATCTACTTTAAGTGTTCGTATATGTAACTCGTGTGTGTGTGTGTGTGTGTCCCGAAAGTTATATGCCAAGCATTCCAAGCGTCAGTTCAGCTCGGCACGTGACAGACACACACACACACTTGAACATTATACTGCTGAGTGATCTAAAATTAATGACGTCAGGCAACAGGGTCTGAAGAAGTGTCGAGAATTATGTGATCACTTCCCTGATACTGACGCTCTGAGGCTGTCCTCTCACTGCACCCGAGAGTTTGCTCAGCACTGAGCCATACCCAACATCCTGTACCTTGCCTCACGCAACCATCGGTACCACTGCGTGTTCTGTGAACTATACACCTTGGCTGTCCTCTGTGCGTCCTGTGTCTTACTAGCAGTATCGGTACTCTGTTGTGTACGTTGTGTACCTCAAGTGGGATACACTGTGACGCTCCTTTGTACTGATAACATCATCAGTGTAACTACTGTACATCATCAATCTCGTAGCTGGGTGTACTCTGATACTCTGTATGTACACATCTTGTGTTCAAATCCCCCCCTCCCAGGGCCTTACTTAGCCGTGTCTTCTGACGAGATGACCACCCAACTGAACCCCACCTGTCATCCATCCTATATGTCCACGTATTGCCTCCGTTGTCCGCTATATGCCTCCCTCCTCTCAATTCCAGATATGTGCTCTTCACCCCCACTACCACAGAAGCGCTTTATCTATGTATACTGCGACAAATAAAGGATAAATAATGTAAAATGCTTGTTTGTTTGTGTTTGTGTGTGTGTGCATCGACCCAACAGGTGATATATATTCGTCCGCTTCGAATAACTAAGGCACTGGGACCACCTCTGTGCCATACCTTATTTACTGTTTTACTGTCGTCACGTACATACTGTGTTTACTGTGTCTACAGATCACATGGGACCAACTGCTATCCTGTACAACATTCACTGCACGTTACAGTACACAGGTATCGACCCATCCTGCACTCTGCTTTCATCTACGTCCTGAGTAAATCCAGCACTCAGGCTACCTCCGTAACTTGGTTCATATTCACCTATATAACTGTATACACTCAATTTCGTGGCGTGCCTGTAATGTCTTTGCACGGTGGTATAATGTGATTCAGGAGCGGCCATTGTGGAGGGTGGTGGGGTGGCCAGAGTGGCCACGGTGGTGGGTGGTTGGGGCGGCCGGGGCGGCCACTGTGGAGGGTGGTGGGGGTGTCCGGGGCGGCCACACACACACACACACAAGCCGTCCATACAACACCAATATTTTCACCCACACGACGCCAGATTGAGTTTCATAACGACTCCTTCACCCGCTCCCCACCCATTCCCCTCAACCCCGGCCGGAGGTGGCAGGTGCCCGTCCCGGCAGGGTTGACGCGGTGGGCAGCTGTGAGGGTGGTGTGGTGTAGGGGTGATGTGTTGGCTGAGGGGTGGATGCTGGAACGGCGGGGGGGAAAGTGCAAGTGTTGAGTGAGGCGTGTATACTGGGGCGGAGGAGGTCTCGGGTGGATGCTGGGGAAGGTGGACGAGCGAGGGTGGATGCTGGGGAAGGTGGACGAGCGAGGGTGGATGCTGGGGAAGGTGGATGAGTGGGGGTGGATACTGGGGCAGTAGGAGGTGGGGCGTGGGGTGGATGCTGGGACACTGGGAAAGGTGTGGGGGGTGCTGTGTGAGGGTGTGGTGGTAAGAGAACCTTGGCGGTGGAGGAATGTCACCCCAGCAAGGGCGGCAGTTCGTCACCTGGCATATCAACAATGAATTACCTGCACACACACACACACACACACACACACACCATCACTGCTACTCATGCTGACCAACACACACTGAAAGCCGTCCGGGTATCCTGAACATTTCTTCATTCCTCCTTCACAATACACTACGTAAGCAGTACAACAGCATCAACCAAAACCGCTACATATCATCATACGACACAGACACACGTGAGATATTACTGGTACATAAGCGGTGGCCGAGGCAACACTCAGATAAAAAGATAAAAAAACACGAATACCATGTGAGTGATGAGCGATATTTCGGTGAAAAAAATCTTTACGAAAATTAAGTTATTGATGAAGGAAGTAGAGTGTGAGGCAGGAGCAGCAGGGAACGACAACACATATTTAACATGACGACAGCGAGCGAGGTTGCTACGGCCTCACACGCTACTTGCATTATTCCTGACTTCGAGTCGCTAATCAAATATACGTCATGCGAGAACCTGCAGGTATAACTTACACCTGACCTTACACCAGTGTCAGGTGATAGTACTAGTGACGTTACAACTACCAGCCTAGTCGTGCTGTCAGGCCGGAGATCTAACAAAATGTCGATACAATAACCATTATCATTGGTAAGTAAGAACCTCCTTTGTACTGGACATTATAATCATTCTGTCTTTTTCTTTTGTTCTTAATTCCTGTGAAGTGCACTGGTTCAAGAGGTGTGTGTGTGTGTGTGTGTGTGTGTGTGTGTGTGTGTGTGTGTGTGTGTGTGTGTGAGGTGGTGGCGTCAGCAGTATCTGTCAGCCGAACCTCACCTCC
>JAUTXX010506251.1:0-12211 GCA_032273605.1 Panulirus laevicauda | reverse complement strand
TATATGTATGTATTCCTATGAGTCCACGGGGACTCATAGGAATATCTTGATCAAGCGCAAAATTGTGATATTTTCCAATATGTATGTATACGTTGAAATGCATAGGTATGTATATGTGCGTGTGGATGTGTATGTATATACATGTGTATGTGGATGGGTTGGGCCATTCTTTCGTCTGTTTCCTAGAGCTACCTCACTAACACGGGAGACAGCGACAAAGCATAATAAAAAATGAATAACCTATAAATATATGCTCTGTATATATGTATACAGATTAGTTAAAAGAATATACCTACATTTCAGATTGGTGTTTGACTAGCAGAGTTAGTCAGATGTTTGGATTAGTTATTCATAACTGATGGAGTGTCATAACCCTCCATATGGTTTCATAAAATATACCATCATATTCAATAATTGTATCAGTCAAAAACATGTTGGACTGTAGAGCTCGAGTCAATGAAATTTCTACGTTAATAAACCCATTCCCATCGCTGAGCTTAAGAAACAAATCACAGTGCTTCTCAGATAATTATAATTAGTAGTTATGCAGCAGCATGCCAAGCAATCCTCTGTAGGAGATAAAGTTTAGGCACTTGGGGATGCTAATTTGAGCACTCCCCTGTGAACCTAAAGAATGAAAAAATAAGATAAGACATACATTTAGCGCTACTATATATATCATCAATGTTGGTGATTGGTTTTATCTCGTTATGTGCTTGTTTGAAGTATGGGTAAGTTTTAACCAACTCCTCTATGTATTCTTATTTAGAAGAGATAGCACAAGACTTTTCAATATTGTTATGGAGTAAGTTGCTTATCAACTGTCCTCTTATTGCCCATTTCCTTCTTAGAATAGAAAATAAATTTATATTATTTGAATTTTGATTTGTAATTTACAGTCCATCCAGTAACTTTAAGTCAAATAGAATTTTAGAAATTATTTCTCCTTACTAGCCTTCCCACATCTCTTCTCTTGTTCACAGTAAGTGGACACGACATATAAAAGATTAGCTGGTGGGATCGTATGGTGGTTTTGAGGTGGGAATTAGAGAACATTGTATGCTTTTTCAATACAGTGCCAAGATTATTAGTATCATTTTGGGCAACTTAGGTTTTTCAAAATGGTGGAAAATGGCATCTTGAAATTGCTCTGAGGTTGATATTTGGGTAAGCCTGGGTGGCACCAACCCTCAAAGTGCAAAAACAAAAGGCTCTCATGAGGTTCATAGTTTATTCTTTTATCTTCAGTAAACTGCAACCAACTTGTATCAGAGGTAGTGAAGATAACTACACACAAACCTGACTCTTTCTGGCAATGCAGTGCATTAGTGAACCTCCTACCACATCAGAGAGTTGTTGTAGAGTACAGGTGAGTGATATCGATTTATAAGGGGTGATATTAGGTAAAACTGAAACTAGCTTGTGACTTGCATTAACAAAATTCAATATTTTTTAATCAGTCTTAAGAATTACACTTAACTCTTGAAAATATGATTGTCTCTTGACTGAGGTTTTGAACAGTCTTCAAGTTCTTTCAGTCAAAATATTGTTAATCTCTATGTAAAAACGAAGTTTTTTGGAGGACACTAATAAATACTGAAAGTAGAAAAAATGAAATAACTTTGGTATTAAGATTGTTGATAATGTGTGGCTGACTTCAAAAACATAACTGCATGTGACATATATAGATGTTCAGGAGGAGGAATGAGAGTACTGTATGATCTGTATTATCTTTATGAAAATAGAAAAATGTAAACTTTTAGTAGGACAAATTGCAGTACTGGAAATAAATTCTTTCTTTTGATGATCTATATTTCCCTAAGTTGTACAAATCAGTATTTTAAAAATGTAAATTTGTATGAAATGCTTTGTAAGATCGGCAGGGAGATTGACTTTGTAAGGAATTATAAGCTTATAGGTATGTTTAGAGATGTTTGTTGGTGTCTGAAAGGAAGATGCATGTTCATGATATAATTAATATGTGTAGAAAATTATATTTACACTTTTTTTAGTGTAAGAAAATTGGGAGAAATGGGATTTGTAGGAAAGGAATATGAAGATGAATTAAAGGAATATACTCAAGTTGAAAGAGTAAGACTGGATTTAGAAAGATATTAAATTAGTTCAAAGGGACAGAGTTAAAGAAATTTGAAATTGAGAGATGGCATTTAGTGCAGATGATTATGTAAAGATATGCAGCAACTGTTGATTAACAGAGATTTTGAATGTGACTTACAGCTTTAAGTACATGAAGTATTCTGTTTGATGGAAACTTAGGTCATATTGGATTAGTAAAGTTAAACATCTACTTATAGAAATATTTAGCATGTAAAGTCAAATATGATGCTTGATACATACCCTTGGAGGAGTTCATTAAGTAGACTGCTTTCAACTTGACTCTGTCAGGCAAGGATGCAGAGCTAGAACCAACCTGGATGTGAGAGTAGTGCTCCATACAAGCATGTATCAATCCTTTGTATAAACGGAGCAACTGTTTGGAAGAAAAGAAATTTTGATGTTTAAACAGGACCCCCAGTTTTTTAGAGGCAGACATAGCTATTCCTATAATATGGGGTTCATTCAGTCAAGAGATGGAATCACAGATCTGTCAAAGGATAGAGGAAAGTTGAGATTAGTTTTTGATGGAGAGAAGGGCAGAAACTGTCTCAGAGGCATTAAACTATACGAGCTTTCATCTACCCCACTGAGATATCTTGTCCAAGACTGAGTTAACTGAGGTAGTTGTGTCAAGACAAGATGCAGATTGAGTGCGAGAAGAAGGAGCAGATTTGAAGGATGTGGTGGAATTCATTGTTGAGTCATCAGCATAGAAGTGCATGTGGTTATTTGTAGAAGAAAGGAGCATAGGAGTGCATGTGGTTATTTGTTGAAGAAAGGAGCATAGGAGGGCATGAGGTTATTTGTAGAAGAAAGGAAATCATTGATAAAAAAGAGAAAAAGTAATGTGGCAGTTGTACAAACAAACTTTGGCAAGGTAGCAAAGTTTTGTGTGCAGTGTTTGCCAGATGCTAACTAATTGTATTCAGTAATTTATTGCAATGGTAGGCTCCATTCTAGTTTGTTTTGTGGATATGCTCATATATTGTTAGACAAAAATGAAAACTGCATTTGGTGAATTTGTGAATACGAGTGTCCTCAGCATGCCTTACTTGGCCTTGAAAACGAGTTTCTCATTCTCAAACTATTTTCATAAATCCTATTAATTGCACCAATTTCATATTCATTTGGTTTATGTAGACATTGTTTTTAATTGTATTTTTTTTTTACAGCTCACCTAACATAGCCAAACCATTTCATGTTGGTCATCTTCGCTCAACCATCATTGGAAACTTCATCGCTAACCTTCATGCAGCCCTTGGACATAATGTGACTCGCATCAACTATTTAGGAGACTGGGGTACACAATTTGGGATCTTGAAATATGGGTGAGATTAACAGAACTTTGTTGTGAGAACTGTTGATTATTAGTTATCAGATTAATGAGCTGTCATCATAGTTTTGCAGGGATTCACATAACACATTACAATTTTTTTTTAATATATCACACTAATAATTACAGTCAGGAAGGGATATATTACGGTTTCATTCTTGTACAACTTTTCTGATTTATGGCATAGCCCCCAAGACCCTGTATCTGAATAGTTTGTGTTCATGTTCTCTATATGGGGAACACAGTGGGCAGATGGATGAGTCTTTAATTGCTTAGCTCAAGATTGTGGTTGTTCCTTATGTTTATTTAGTTATAGACCTTTGCAAGACATAAATTAGAGTTGTTCATTGTAAATGTGGTTCTGTGTACTTAATTTGCTTATTTACTGTATGCCAAGATACTTGTATGACCCCTTGAATGTATTTCTCCCAAGTACAACTGCTTTTTACTTGATATAAATAGATTGGGAAATTATGTATTTCATTCAGTAATAAAAAATTTCTTTATCATCTTGGTTTACAGATATGATGCAAAACACATGACAGAAAAGGATTTAGAGGAAGATGCCATTAAAAAACTTTATGAAGTGTATGTATGGGCTAACCAGGAAGCCGAATCAGATCCTGCTGTAAGCCATACAGCTCGAGATGTATTTAATAGGATGGAACAGGGCGATGAAAGTGAACTGAAAACTTGGGAGTTATTCAGAAATGTATCAATAAAAGATTTTAAAAGTGTTTATGCACGTCTCAATATAAACTTTGATGAATACCATGGTGAAAGTATGTATAGTGCTCAGAAATGTCAGGAGGTTTTGAAGGTGATGGAGCAACAAGGTCTTTTAAGAACTTTAGATGATGGAAGAAAAGTTTATGACTTAAATAAAAAACAAAGAGTAACTGTTGTTAAAAGCGATGGATCTAGTATGTACCTCTCAAGAGATATAGCTGGGGCCATAGACAGACAAGAAAAGTATGAATTTACTAAAATGTACTATGTGGTTGATAACTCGCAGTCAGATCATTTCATTGCTTTATTCAATATAATCAAGAGCTTAGGTTTTGAATGGGCTGACAACATGAGACACATCAAATTTGGGCGAATTCAGGGAATGAGCACACGCAAGGGAACAGCAGTACTCTTACAGGATGTTCTGGATGAAGCACAAGAAATCATGATACAGAAGCAGCAGGGGACAGATAGTAAGTATGTAAATTGAAGTTTTATCACTTGTACATTTAAAGTCTTTTATCTAGCTATCTATCTGAATATCACTAACTACATTTTCAGTTTATGGGGTGGATCAGGTACATACAGGCTCTTGGTCAGTCATACACATTATCAGTGCATGAATATTGTGTTGAAATGAAACCTGGACAATTACATAAGTGCTTCTTACTTTTCCAGTCAGCTTACCAAGTTGATTTGTCAAGTGAAGGTGCCTTCTTCATTGATACAAACTTCATGAACAAAGTGCTTCCTTGCACCTAATCCCAAAGTCATTCCTCATATATCTTCTGAAATAACCTTAAGCCTTAACAGTGAGAGTTGTTCACAGGTAGAATATGCATTTTCTAAATGCATATACATTCATTTTCTAGAAGCTTTTTCACTGACCAACAGTTAAAAAAAATCATATTTACATATTCTCTTCCCTTCCAAAATAAATCTTGTGTGCAGTGTATGAAGCATTCATTAACCTTCATAACATGATGTCATATACCTTCCATATACCTTGCCATGTATGCTAAAAGGTATTACAAGACTCCACCTGCAAGAGGTTACACTGTGAGTGAGAAATCATTTTTGGTGAGATGGTATCATTATTATTGGATCTGAAGAGGTACGGGCTTGTCAAAGAATGTTTCACTTCAAAATAGTTCATCATTTCCCAGCTACTGATTATAGCATTAGAGCTGCTAGAGCCCCACAAGAGAGGTCCTGGGGCTATAACAACATGTAATTACAAATTATCAAAAACACAAACACAGGTCTAACAAAACATGGATGACACTCTGAAACTTTGTCTAGCTTTAGAATATTCCCTCAATGTGTAAAATCCATCTGATTCAAGAAGTTGTGAAGATATAAGCTTTGATGCAAGATTGTGATTGGCTACTCTGCTGCAAAATCTAGAAATTTGCAGTGTAAATTTTGTAGTTATTAACTTTCTTTATTTGGAGATCATTTGATTCATAATTATGATGTTGTCTTTAATAGAAAGGAGGGTAATTATCTTTTTTAGAATGCAACTTTCCCTTGCTTTGCTGGGGACCCAGAGTGCATGGTTTCACTTATGCACATTATATTTGTTGACACCAGTTATAAGAAATGCAGGGTGGGTTTCACTTATGCAAGATAAACACCAGCGAAGTTGACTGATGAGAAGGGTCAAACTTGGTGAGCATGGACCAATTGCTCCATCCAACTGATATCTAGCCTTTACTAACACCAAATCTTTATACACTTTAGTATTGTTTATCAAGACTCCCTTATCTGGAAAGTATGTAGATATGTGTGTCATAGCCTCAGATGGTGTTTGGAAGTTTACTAGGACTGGTTGAAGAGTGTGTACCTACATTCGAGTACAAGATATTGCCATAATGGCAGGGCGAGTTTAATCAACTATTTTTATTTTACAGGGACAGAGTTTTACACTCATGGAGCTCCATCTCTGAAACATTCTCTGCTATCAAACAACTTAAATTCCTGTTTGCTATCCTTAGTCATCATGCATCCACCACTCCTTTACTATAAAAGTACTTTACATCTTTTTAAAAAAAATTCTTGCTTAATTTCATGTGTTCTCTGGTTGTTCTATCCCTTTTCTCTGAAAGAACTGTTTCATTCTATGTCATTTATCTGTTCTAAAAACATAAAGGTTGTTGTCAAGTCATCCCTCAGTCTTCTCTTTTCCTAGGTGGATAAATTTAAAGCTTCTAGACTTTCCCTATGACTTAGCTGTCTTAATTCTGGATATTTGTGTATGTGTATGTATGTATGTATGTGTATGAGAGTGTTTTTTCACTTTTTTGTTACAGCAAAATAAGCTCATGAATATGTTTAATGATTTGTACTAACAGAGGCATGTTATTTTCTGCATATTGCAAAGGATATAATGTTTGATTAACAGGAAACCTCACTCAGTTAGGGATCTGGTGTCACTTGAACCAATAACCAGAACCTCAGGATTTATAAATCACACCTACAAAATTGATAATTACAGTTTTGCCATGGTAGGAGTAAAAAGGGGACTTTAGGAGGGGGATGAGAATACATCGCTATCTTCCCATACATTATCGGGTCTTTTTTGCTTGGCTTTATTGTACACACATATTTTCAGGAATGCATCCCCATAATGGGTAATGCAAGGCAAAGTTGTAGTTACATATTCTTTTTTAGTTTTACTGGAAAGTAGACTTGAGAATCTACTTCAAAACTGAGGGAACTTTCATAAAGTGGGAAGTATTTGACAGAAAATCTGAATCCTTTGTTTACTTCCATTATCATACACTTGGAATCATTACCATTCATTTGAAGTTGTTTAACAAAAATCTTTGAATCTTAGCAACAAGAAATACTGTACGACTAAATGGAACTGAAACAGCAGACAGACTAGCAGTGTCCTGCGTGTTAATTGGAGATATGAAGCAGCGGCGCCAAAGAGATTATGTCTTTTCTTGGGACAAAGCTCTACAGGTAAGAATTAATAAATTCATAGTGCACTGAGGTTTCCTGAAACAGAGAAAGTGCTTTGATACGATTTTCAAGAGTGAGTTACAAGTTTCTATAATTGTTTTAAAGAATTCATAGATGCATTTAAAATGCATCGATTATATAGAAATTAGGGCTATGCTTTGTGTGCAGGGAATTTGACTGCTGGCAAAAATCTTCAGCATTTGCTTATACTGTTTTCTTGAGTTTTGAATATGAAATAGGTTACTCTTATATCTACGACATCTCAACAACCATATTTCTGTAGCTGAAAAAGTTGGAGGAGGCAATTGATCTTTGTAATGCATGTCCAGAAAAAGCTGATATAAGTGAATTCCACATAAACAAAGATAGCTTTCCACAGTAAAATGGGGTAATGTTCTATTTTTCAGCCAATGCTAAAGTCACCCTTTTGCACTGTAGAAATCTTCTTGCATACACCAATTACAGTTTAACCCTTACAGGACTAAGCTACAGTGGAAGTTTTTGGAAAAATAAAATGGTTTTATAAGTTCATAAAAAAAAGGAAAACAACCTTATTTGCTGCTGTACAGACAAATAAACTTAGTTAGCCAGCAAGGTCAGTGCTCACTTGGCTGGTTTACTGACACTTCTGGTCACAGATACAATTCTATGGTTATGTACATAATTCTCAGTAATTTACACTAATACTTTCACTAATATTCTGCCTTTATTTTCTATATCGTATATATTACAATCACAATCATGTTCTTGTAATAACAATTTCCCTTTCCCTGAATCATCACTTTCATTAGTGCCCAAGAGATTATAACGTGTTGCTAGTACATAGAAAGCACACATGCTTAAAAGCACCAGGGTTGTACCTTTCCCTGTTATGTTATATGGGTAACTGACATCATAGGATTCATTGTTTCTTAGCTTTGCTTAGTTTACTGGTGGTGATGATACTTTCAGCACCTTTAGGGCCATTGCATATCCTTCTTCGAAAAAAGTACTGAACTCACTTTATTATAGTTGAGTGAAATATTGTAAAAAATGTGCATCACATGGTGCATTGTTTTCTCTGTCTCTATCATGTACACAGCTCTCTACTGTTACTTTAGGAATCATTGCCAAACACCAGATGCTTTTACCATCTCCATACACTCAGGTATTAAAGACCCAGTATTAATGCCCAAAACAAAAGTTGAGGAATTCATCCTGCTGGATTGGCTATTATGTGAAGGGTATTGCATGCCTGAAAAAATAGGAAAATGAGGGTTGCTTCAACAAGTATGCCAAAAGGGAACAGAAAAAGTAATGGACCATGATTTGAGGGAAAGCAGTAACAGTTTGGAATTTGAGAATGTGTATCATGCTTATAATGTGCTGTAGTGCGAGTGGGGCTGTGGGAAAGAACGATCAGGGGTGAAAGGGCAAACCCTTATCTTTTCTGACAGCATTGCTCTCATGGGTACCTCATAGCAGCTGGTCTTGTATTTCTTACGATGTCTTCAAAATCACTGAACTTAGGATTTTATCGACTGTTCTTAATAAAATGAAAATAATTTCTTAGGATTTTTGATTGTTCTTAGTAAAATGAGATTTACAGTCTGATTTCCCTTTTCTGTTAGTATATTTTTGTATTTTTGTTTACAGACCAAAACCATATGTAAAGAATTATTATTATTGCTTTGAGGGATTATTGCATCCACGAGTATTTTTCCCTTCAGGAAATTCACTGATATTCTTTTCAATTATTGTAGACCCTATATGATCTGCAACCTTATTTGGGAATAAGTTATTTAAGAAACAAAGGGGGCATGGAAGTTGATAAGAATTAAGCTTTAAAGTTACAATGCAGATATTTTGATTTTTTTTTGAAGGCAAGGGAAACCATATATATTTTTTTTTTATTAACCTATGTCGCTGTCTCCCGCGTTAGTGAGGTAGCGACACGGGAGGCAGCGACATAGGTTAATAAAAAAAATTCTTTACATATGGTTTTGGTCTGTAAACAAACATACAAGAAGAGGATATGTGCTTGATCTTTGGTCATTATATTTTCTGTGTTTTAGTATGATCTTTTGACTGATTGCAGAGTCGTGGTGATACTGGAGTTAAATTACAGTATGTTCACTGTCGTCTTGTAAGCTTGGAAGAAAATTGTGGTGTGAAATGTAATTCACATTTAAGCGTCAGCTGTCTAACAGAAACACCAGCTCTCAATCTTGTATGGGAAATCGCAAGGTTAGTGAAGATTTTTGCATTTTCTGTTTGTATGCAGTTTCTATAAATGAGGGCCTTTCTAAAGACTCCTGGAGTCCAAGGCTGTGTTGCTTCTAGTAGCAGGCAAACGTAGACTTCTTTGGAGTGAGAATTTCTTTAACAAAACTACTCCTGGTGATACAGCCTTGCCAAAGGTCACTTTTTATTTACAATGTTACCTCGAGCATGCAGAGTCTGGCAACACTGATAAACAAACACATACATATCATTCTAATTCACTCTATCCTGTGCATTCCTTTCACCCAACTACATGTTCAGTTGTTAATTGCTCAAATTCTTTTCACTCCATCCTTCCATCTCTTAAATTGCTCTCCCTGTTCTTGTTGCTCTTCATTTCTGACACACATATCCTCTTTGTCAACCTTTCCTCTCTCATTCTGTCCACATGTGCAAACCATTTCAGCACAACTTCATCTCTCTCTATCATAGTTTTTTATTCCATCTCTCTCTTACCTTTTCATTATTTACTTGATCAAACCACTTCACACCCAGACATCTCATTTTCAACACATCCACCCTCCTTCACACAGCCTTATTTGTAGCCCATGCCTTGCATCCAATTAATATTCTTGGGACTATTATACCTTCAAAAATTAAAGTTTTCCCCTTCAAGATAACATTCTTGCTTTCCACACATTCTTCAGCACTCCCAGAACCATTGCCACCTCCCTTACCTTATGAGTCACGTCTGCTTTCTTGGTTCCAATCACTGCCATGTCCACTCCCAGGTATCTAAAACATTTTGTTTCCTCCATTCAAACTCACACTCCAACTATCCTGTCCATTAACCCAGTGTGAATTGAGTATCCCCACTTGCTAGAGGGATAATGTAGGGAGAGGTAGATGAATGGCTGTTAACTGTAGCTATTAAAGGTAACATTGAGCTGTTAAGTTTTGGGAGTAGTTTCTTTACATCATAAGTACATAATCTCAATTTTCACTTTTATTTCAGATTTGATGAAGTTTTGGTTGAGACCTACAGAGAACTGGAGCCATGTATACTTGTCAATTATTTGTTCAAAATTTGGTAAGATGAATTATTTTTCTATTTGATTTGAATAGTTGAGTGTAATGATGTCATTTATTGATTAATGTTTTGTGTGTTTAACTGGTCTGCCTCTCATCTACACTACTGACCTTAAACTAATTATATATCTCACAGAGAACTACTAAATATTCAAGAATAGAAGGAAATTTTTACTTAAATAGGCCATATTTAGGTTGGCGAGTTATACAGGTTCACCCGAGGCTCTGGTTATTGTTCCGATTACTTTTATTTGTACATCTCTAATTACGAGATATACTCGTCTTAAATGGCTTTCACCATGTCTCTTCACCATGCCTTTGTGACCCCTTAGAGTAGAGAAGCTTTAGTAAATACTCCTCCAGACACTAGTTAACAGCATCAAATATGCAGTTATCCCTTACTTATAGTATGAAAAGAGTGTGTGAAATATGAGGATATTGACTGTGTTTTGGAAGATGAAGACACTGATACTGATGTTTGTAAAACTCAAGAATTAACTAATATCAGGAGCCTATATATGGAGCCACATCTTATATTTAAATAGTCCATCCAATGCTTTGTTTTTTCTTATTGGTTGACACCTGTTTGTCTAATTGTCATATGTATATAATTTTTTCTACATTACTTTTCATTCTTATATAAACAATATTTTCTGCAGTGGGACCATCAACAGTGCCATCAAACTTCTTCAAGTTAAGTCAGCTCCCCCTGAGATTGCAGAGGCAAGACTAGCACTTTTTAAAGCAGCAAGACACACACTTGCTGCTGGCATGAATATTTTAGGAGTTAAACCTTTGAACCAAATGTAAAAATTTGTTTTTGCTCTTATTTGAATATACTGTTATGACTTGCTGCTCTGTCGTTTCTTTTTAAGGGAAATAACAGTGGCATAAAAATTCTGGGATTGAAGATTCTCTCCATTGAATGAGCAGTTATCCAACTCCCTACAACAGAAAATTAATTTTTTCTTGCAAAACTAAGGGAAGTTACAATATAAGCTTGACTTCTGCAGAGAACTTACACTGCTTGCTCAGCAAGTTGTCAGTTCTTTGCTCAATATGCTATCAAGACGGTGCATTTATCTTGAATTGTCAAAGTACTTATCAAGTTTATGGTGAAAGCTATCTATTGTTTCCCCTTAATTTTTTACTAGTCAATGTTTACCCTGGCATTCCTTACCAAATGATAGTGATCTCTTGGAAGATTGATAATCATATTCTTACAGTTTGACGCCTAATAGATACTTCATTTTGGATAGCAGGGTATCAAGTCGTCCCCAGGAAATTGGGTATTGCTGTTCCTAGCCAGTACATGGGGTTAGGGACCCCAATTCTTCAGATTCAGTTTCTTCTGAAGATGCTCGGCTCTTACACTTGATTAGTTCCATACAGATGGGAATGAAATCGAGTGAAATGTTTAACTGTATAGTTAAAGGTATTAAAGAATGTAAATAACAAATAAAGCAATAAATTCCATCTTGTTTTAAACATATGATTATTTTATTTAGAAGTTAGACATTCCTCATGGTAAAGGTTAACAACAAAATTAACAATGAAAGTAATATAATTAATCTTTTAAAATGCTTGAATTCTCTGATATTAGAATTGATTTAAAAGATCATAATCAGTTGGTTACCAGGGAGACATTATAGTACCTACTTTTTTTTCGCAGAATTTCCTCAAAACTTTTGTTGATCACAGTTGGTAACACGAGAGATGGAGAAAGTGGATTATTGGAAAGATTTTAATGACATTTTCCTGCTGAAGGAA
>JAUTXX010506240.1:0-12212 GCA_032273605.1 Panulirus laevicauda | reverse complement strand
TGGGCCAATCTTTCGTCTGTTTCCTTGCGCTACCTCGCTGACGCGGGAGACAGCGACATAGGTTAATAATAAAAAAATATATATATATAAGATGGCCTTCAATAGGGCATTCAGTTGCCTGTGCCTCCTCAGCTAACATATAGGAAAAAGAAGACGAATATCGACCTATCCCACCCGGTGATTCAACTGAAAATTCCCATCCCCAAAACGCTTCCACGCTACCACCACTTTGCATTACAGTTGGGTTGATGAATAGTTTCGTAAGAGGCCTAGACAGTGGTGGCCAAAATTTCCAGGATCTTTGCTTCAAGTTCCCACAAAATTATGCCGAACGAAACTCAGACAAGACATGTTCGAAGTCCTACATATACAACTTGTGACTGACACAAGCTTCCAAGAACGTCTGATGAACAGTGCAAACCTTGTTCAGCTTGTACCAATAGACGTCTTCACCTTTTGGGGAAATAAGGAAGTGGGTGATTACGATCAAAATATCATTGTCGGAAACTACAACATGTTGGATTATAATATGAAAATGAAGTCTCTTTCCTTGGGATCATATCTGGATTTCTCCTCAGTCACCTGGGCACAGACAGGGAGGAAGAGGGAGGAAGATACAACAGGCCTGAAGTGGACAGACGCTACCTACCAAGGCTGATGGGACGTCCTCCAAATGATACCTGGCCACTTATGGTACTTGGGAAGGGGACGGCCATGAGACGACTCACAATATATGGAAATACTCACAAAAGACGGTTCTCTTATCTTACCTGATAACCAGGACTTACAGAGCTGAATGTCTGCACAGCAGTTATCTGAAATATTCAACATGTATCCAGAACATGTTTCCTCTCTCTCTGATCAGATTCACGAGCGCTGAGGGGTACATTTTGAACGTCGTCTTGTCCTTTGTAAAATTGTCTGTTGAATTTACGTATGAGCGCAAGCACCAAACACTGTTGTTTGTAGTAAGTAATAATAACGGTATTTCTTTTTTTTTTTACCTATGAAGCGCTAAAGAACAGGTTACAACAGTTGATTAAGATTTTTTGTTGAAACCTGGAAAAAAGAAAAAAGAAAAGAATTCCCGTTGGAAAAGACCAGTGTAATCATCAGCATTCCTCTCTCTCTCTCTCTCTCTCTCTCTCTCTCTCTCTCTCTCTCTCTCTCTCTCTCTCTCATTATAGGGGCATGGCGGCATCCAGAGGGAAAGCGACAAATTTACGGTTTACTTTAAAGACTCTTTGGCGCCGCCAAACGCCAATAGAGAGGTGTGTCGGCTTTCAGAATTAAAAAAAAGCTAATTGAAGGTTTAATATAAAGCCCCTTTCTCGGCGCCTAAGGCCATTACAGGGGCATGGCGGCGCTAAAGGCCATTAGAGTGGCGTGGTGGCTTCCAGAATTAAAGAAGCAAATTGAAGCTTTAACTAAAAGGCCCTTTGGCAGCACCAAAGGCTATTACAGGGGTACAGTGGCATCCAGAGGGAAAGCGACAAATTTAAGGTTTACTTAAAAGCCCTTTTGGTGGCGCCAAAGGCCATCAGAGTGGCATGGCGGCTTAAAGAATTAAAGAAGGAAATTGAAGGTTCAATTCAAAGCTCCTTTCTCGGCGCCTAAGGCCTTTATAAGAGCATGGCGGCATCCAGAGAGAAAGCGACAGATTAAAGGTTTACTTTAAAGTCACTTTGGCGGTACCAAATGCCATTAAAGTGGCGTGGTTGCATCCAGAAACAAAGATGCCAATGGAAGGTTTGATTTAAAGCCGGTTTGGTTACGGCAAAGACTATTGGTGGGGCATGGCGGAATCCAGGCAGAAAGCGACAAATTGAAGGTTTATCTTAAAGCCTCTTTGGTGGCACCAAAGGCCATTAGAGTATCGTGGTGGCATCCAGAATTAAAGAAGCAAAATGAAGGTTTAATTTAAAGTCCCTTTGTCGGCGTCTCAAGCCATTACAGGGGCATTACGGCATCCAGAGGGAAAGCAATAAACTGAAGGTTTACTTTAAAACCACTTTGGCTTTATGCCAAATATACCAAATGCCCATAGAGTAGCGTGGCGGCATCCAGAACGAAAGAGGCAAATGGAAGGTTTAATATAAAGCCCCTTCGGCGGCGCGAAAGGATATATTTGACGCTGATACAAAAATAGAATTCTACTTTAATGACTCTTGGCTGCTGATTGCCATTAAACCCAATAGCATACATACATGTAACGAGGCTAAGACCTCTGCCCTGCTGGCTCCTCGCCCTCCATCTGCCATGCATGAGACCATTAGTTTTACATCTCGCCATGACTCATCTTTCCTTTATGTGGGTCGGCTAAGAGGAGGCGGGTGTTTCGCCTCATCCTCCTCGACCACTCGTTTTATCACGGGTCTAACATCGCAAGAGGCATGCGGGAGCTCGGGAAACGCACCTTCGGGAAGGCACCATTATATGGAGGGGATGAAAACAAGAGGAAGAACCCAAGCACCTCTCTCGACCACGGCCGACAGAGAGGGAGGGAAACCCTACCACTGTTTTTCCCCAAGAGGTCGTGTGTGAGGTGGCTGTCCTCTCCCGACATCCAACACACTACCGTGCACACCTATCGGGTTTACCTTAACTCTCGGTGATATTTTCTGTCAGGTTGAAAGTACACATATCCTCTTAAAGAACACTTGACATGTTTCAAAAGTCTCGAGGGGTCGAACTGAAGATGGTGTTGGCGTCTGCTGGGACGACCTGATGCCGTTCAGATGAGCGTTCCTTGAATAGTCTACTTCGGAAGACAATAACGTCAAGTGTGAACTCATCTAGTGCGTCCGTCAGGCAAGAACACCGCAGAAGAAGACAGCGAAGCCTTGCAGCTCGTCTGGAGCGTAAAAGTGACCCTCATCAGCCCAGATATCATACGCTAGCTGTGTGTGTGTGTGTGTGTGTGTGTGTGTGTGTGTGTGTGTGTGTGTGGTTTGTATCTAATCGATCTTACTGTTGCTTCCAAATCTTCCCCTGAGATAAAAATATAAAAAAAATCTCAACATCTGAATCTGAAGTGATGAACGTAACCGCACGTACGCTCCAGCAGTTTCCGACGTGATACGCACCGAATCACGGTAAAAAAAAACTACTTGTTCTTGACCAGGGTGAGGCAATGCTGTAATTAGCGCGTGAAGTAGACGACGGTGGCATGACAGGCACGCATGGACCACTCAGGACGACACATACTGACAGTACACACCACAAACACAGTGCCTGCAAGACAGCTTCACGCGCTTGACTCTCCAAGCACAAAGGCACCATCCCCACCCACCCACCCACCCATCCAGCCAGCCGGACTGGCGCCAATACTGAGAGACGCGGACGCTCCCCCGTTACCAGCCAGGTGACAGCAGAACTTTCCAAAGCCACTTCATTGGCCAGAGGAAACCGGTGGTCGTGGACATCAATGCCTCGTAGACATTATCTCTCCCGGTGTGGGCTCGAACTCAGAGATTGTACGAGTCAACAAATACAAACAAGAATGGTGAAGTACAGGGAAAGGTTGGCTGTGGGGATCAACGAGACAGTTGTCCAAAGCTTACCACATACGACAACAGTCGAATTGGAAGAGTATTGTTTATAGAGGTAAAAAGAACGTGGAGTGTTCTAATAGGGTGAGGAGACAGGGAGAAACACCTGCACAGGTGTGTCAGTCCGGGTCATTGACCTGGAGAGAGGGGTGAATGACCTGACCCAACCACAGAGGGAAAGGTGAGTGACCTAACACACCCAATGAAGGAGGATGAGTCATTAGACACACCCACAGAGGTAAGGGTGAATGACCTAACATCCACAGAAAGGAAGTGGGAGACCTCATATTCCCTCACAGTGAAAATGACTGACATACCAACATAGGAAGGGTGGCAGACCTGACACAACAGCACAAAGAGGCAAGTGACCTGAAATAACAGCAAAGGGAGAGTGGATGACCTGACATTTAACACGTGGAATATGGTGACCTGGAACACTAACACAAGGAAGGTAGTGACCTGACACACTAGCACGAGGAGTATGAATGATCCCACACACCAATATAAGGAGGGTAGGTGATCTGTTACACCACCACAGGGAGGGTGGAGACCTGACACATTAGCACAAGGATCGTGGTGACCTGAAACACTAACATAAGGAGGGTAGTGACCTGACACACCAGCACAAAGATGGTGGTGATCCAAGAAACCAGCCCAGGGAGGTTTGTGACTTGACACACAGGCAGAGGGAGACTGAATGACCTGACACACCCTAACAGGAAGGATGAGTGACCTAATCCACACACACACAAGGAGAGTGAGTGACCTTCGACACTCACGCAGGGAGGGTGGCTGACCTGACACACCCACACAGATAGAGAGAGACCTGACACTCCCCCCCCACCCTCCTATGGGGGGAGGAAACACATGACAGGTTACCCCTCTCCCCCCGAGGGAGTATGAATGGCCTGACACCTCCCATAGGGATGGAGAATGGCCTGACACCCCCACACGAGGGACGAGTGACTTAACGCCCTCCATAGGGAGGGTGAGTGACCTGATACCCTCTCACAGGGAGGGCAAGTGGCCTATCACACACACAAACACACACACAGAAGTAATAACGAGATCAGAGGCTGAACATTTGGAGCCGTCAGACGTACACTCGACCTCAGCCTCCTGTGCACACAACGTATAATTCAGCACAAGGCTGCCGCGCCTCAGCCTGCAATTCATGAGATCGTAATGACAGCTAATTCACCATCTTAACGCTGGGAACACCTCTGATGGGCACGTTATAATGCTTTTACCCACTGCACAGTGTAAACCTCTGACGCCCACACCTGAACACTGCCCAAAAAAACGCGTGAAATTGTATCCAAGACGTCAAGAATATTCTCAAGTAACTTTATGGTCAGGTACGAGACCTTAGCTACTCTTGAGGCGGCGCTGGCCATATTTCTTTCCTGGCAGTCACCTGTCGCGAGTACCCACATCTTCGCTGGTGCTCATAAGTCCCCCTAAAGTCTCAATGAAGTTATCTAATATTTGTCAGTGTCTTAAATAGCGTCCTTTATCTGGGATCATATCTTCTCATATCCCTACTTCCTATTCTCCCTCTCTTAATCCCTCCCTCCCCGTTTCCTTCTCTCGTATCCTCAAGAAATATTTCTCTTTTTTCCCTTCCCTTAGCTAGAGTAGCATCGGAGGCGTGTTCGGTGTTTACAGTACCTTTCATAGTGTGGTTTTACGACAGCCAAGAAGGGTAGGGGTAAATGTGGCAGGGGTGAAATACCTACGAGTAAAGACAAAACTGAGTGTAGGTTGGCTGATGAGCTATATACACACACACTTAGCACAACACTATACACAAAACAGAATACTTCTTTCTATGATGAATTTTAGACCTCCAAGTCTCAAGTTTCATGACCTCTGTAACCACTTGACCGACACGGATGTACTTGACGACGTCCAACTCTTAAACCCGGACTGTGTGAGCCCTTGAGCATAAACTTATATATATTTTTTTCTAAATCGAAGCAATTGTAACTACGATGTAGATGTGTTATTTTCAGTCAGTTGTTCTCTTACACAGTGAATCCCCTGACTTCTGATGTCCATGTACTGAAATATCTAGGGGCCCTCAACCCACCTCAGGTACTTAATACACATGTACATATAAATATACATAAGTATCGACATCTTCCAATGTGTGTCTGCTTATGTTTTGGATGTATGGGATCCTGAACCCACCATCTGTAACTTGACTTAGTCTTTTACTGAGCCAAACCTGTAATGAGTGCGATGCTTTGGGGGCACATGAGGCCTTCAAACCAAGTCTGTAGCTTGACTCGTACATTATCCTTCTGTCTATATCCACAAGGCGTGATAGGCTGGTAACATGTGCACGTCCTTGTCGTGAAGCCGTTTGCCCATCTCTGTAACCCCTTTCTACGACGCGGGCTTTGGTCACAGACAAAACTCCTCCCCAAGGCTAGGCCTTGAACATACCTACAAAGAAAAAGCTAACAAGAGGAGGAGAGAAAAGAAAAAAGAGAATCTAATCTTTGGAGGAAGAGGAATAATCTGTTCTTTAAAAACGGGTAGGTATGAGAACGTACAAGTTCCAAAGCTTAGAGGCGTAAGGAAAGAAACAGTCACCACAACATCTATGGGCTAACAACGGCCACATACTTACTGCATAACGCAAATGGTTTACCGACTATTACGTGGTCTTGTGGGACACAAGCAACCAATGCTCGGGAGCATAAGCCAGAGTATTACCTACAGGAGAGGGGGAGAAAGCCATCGATGCAGCGTGGGTCAAACTTTGAGGTCAGACATGGAAAACTGAGAAGGCGGACTGCTTTGGACTTTGTCAAGGAAGCATGTACAGCTAAAACCAATACTCCATAAAAAGACGAGTTAGTTCTTCCTATATTCGGAACAAATGTTTTGGAAAGATATTTTCGGTATCTGAACTGGGTTTCCAATTTCTCTGGCGCTGACTGAGCTGCCTGAATGACGTAGAGGTTTCCAAGACATAGGAAATGTTACGTGGCAGCAAGTATGCTTAGTGTGTATGGTATGAAAATCATAAGATTGCATAAAGAAATAAGATATGAAGTTTTTGAGGTATAGCGAGAGGCAAACAGGAAAAAATAGGGCTGTAAATTTAATATTTTTAGCTGCTGATGTCCCGATGGGGATTTCTGGGCAAATGTGAGTTTACAAGAGTCAGTCTTGAAGCGTGACGAAGATCGAGCAAAATACAGAGCGGATTTGACGGACGTGGAGGAATGCGGTACTCAGTCGTCAACATGTGGGTGCATTTCGTTATCTATTGCAAGAGAAATTCGCTGACGAAGAATGGACGAAGAGCGTAGGAAGTAGGAAAGAACCTCGAGGAACACCGCTGTTGACTGGGAAAAAGGGGGAGGTTGATCCATCACCTTTACAAAGACAGACAAGCCAGAGAGAAAGGTAATTGTGATACAACGGAGTGAGGGAGGGAGGCCAAAAGAGGAGGGCTTGAGGATTTTATCTTTTTGCCGCACCCTGTTAAAAGTTTTTGATATATCAAGGTCCCACAACCTGTTTTTCACAAAGGATGACCGGATATGAGCAAGACATGAGAGGGCATCTCCCATGGCTCAAGCCTTACAGATGCCACATGGATGATCACAGAGGAGGCTGTGACATTCAAGATGCATAAAAGAATAAACATTAAGGAAAGATTCGAAGATTTTGATAGTAGAAGAAGCTATAGACAGAACGATAACTGGAATGGTGAGAATGCTTGTCCTTTATGGGATAGGCTATACCAATAGACAGATAAAGGGAAAGTTTGGGTTTTGAGCAAAGCGGGATGGACGAGCAAACAGAGATTTATGTTCGAAGTCACATCCCTTCAGAAATACGAGGAGGGACGCCATTTGTTCTATGGGCCTTACTTGTATCTAGGGAAACAGACGTGCTGTTTGATCTACACGTAATGGTATCAGAGGAAGGGGCATGGGATGAATGAGAAGTGCGTCAAAGAACCAGGAGATGCCAGAGTTATCCAAGATGGAATGAGAGGAACAAAGGTGTCATAAGGAGAGACAGATATATTATCCTCGAGACGAGAAAGTGAAGGTAACGTAGCACGTTAGCAATCTGAGAGACTTTTGGAGAAAGACTGGAAAGATTATAATCAGCTGAAGACAAATGATTGTCACACTTCCTTTGGGTAAAAGGAATGCCTTACCTCACGAACAGCAGCAATATCTGCCATGATTTCTGGCGAAGATGAAAGCTGAATGCGAGTCAGACGCTTCTGACAAGTCCCTTGACCGAATGATTTTAAAACAAGAATAGACGAAGGGCAAGTTGGGAGAAGAGGTAGTTCAAGAGGTGGGGAAGATACATGTCTCTATTTCTCCAACAATGATCTCTTCCACGCGCTCAGAAGAGATAGAAGCATCACCCATGGAAAAACCTTATAAGAACTACGTATGTTACTCAAGGCAGCAGAGTTATTAAGATGAATCTATAATTGTATAATCGTACATACAAGTCTGCCTACACCACAACATATGGTCCGGTAGACAGGGTGACCGAAGCTAGTCATATATGACATCGTCCACAAGCTTTTGGGATGGATTCAGTATAAAGACATCCTGATGCTTCGAGGTCAAAGGTTGAGGTCACAAGGTCATTCAGCCGATCTACGGCTGAGCACACCTCGGCCGACGCCCCAGGAGGCGTATACGCTCCTTTTATCCAGTAATAACAATGTACGCATTGTGGTCCACTCTCAAGCGTGCAGCGAGCCACACTTCATCACAACGAAACTTTACAATTTCTTAAAGTATCTCTCCAGGTTTAATGTGTGTGTGTGCGTGTGTGTGTGTGTGTGTGTGTGTGTGTGTGTGTCACGGGGTCAGAGTTTTACACTCGTGTTGCCCCGTCTCTAAACCTTGTATATACGCGCCATGTCTCTACTCCTATGTACGTATACAAAGACATAAGCCAAGGACTCATTTATCGACCATTCCTGAGGGAAGGATGAACACCTGGGTAGGTTATAGGCCAACTACCACGCCCAGGATTCGAACCCATGTAGCTCCGACCCCTTGCTGACTCATGGTCAGCCACGTTAACCACTACACTACGGAGACGTGTGTGTGTGTGTATGTGAAGGATATTTCTACACTCGTCATCCAGTATAAGGTGTCAAGGCCAAGCGAGCCATGCAGATCCACACACACCACAAGATTAATTCCTAGGGTACGGCAGCCAAGGTATACTTTCTCTCGGATGTGTTACTCACAGCTACGGTATACCTACTGACGGCAGACGAGGTATACTCTCTCGGACTATACCTTGTATAGTATACTCGTTGACGGGAGTCGTGGTATACAAGCTCTCTTTCTCTTCAGTAAAATCTGTTATTAAGAATCTGTTATTAAGAAAACCCTCATCACGTCTACACATTATTTACAAGTATGTTTACACGTTATCATTTACAGGCATGTTATACATTATCGTTTACAAGTATGTCCACGTATCAGCATTTAATATCATACCCCCACATTATCATTTACAAGTATGTTCACACGTCATCATTTACAAGTATCTCCACACTTTGTCATTTACTAGTATGTCCATACTTCATCCTTTACGAGTATGTCTACATTTCATCATTCACAAGTATGTTCACACATTAGTATTTACAAGCAGAACTTAGGAAGCCAACCATCCAAAGAAGGGGAACGTACTCATCAAATTTAACTGATGAAAGTAAAACGCGACATTAGAATGGACTGTATACACGCTAGCATGATCTCAGCATTCTTGAGAACTGTGGTCCCGGATTAGACTGTGCACCAGTCAGCACAGTTCATGAGAGCACCTCTCGCTTACTCCTGCATCTCCTTGTCTCTTGGCAGGCTTTCTATAGTGGGCGTGTCGGGCTGGGTTGGCCCTGGGTACACAGAGACAGCAAGGTCGGGTCAGATATGCAAGAGCGAAGGTGTCGCCACGGACAATGCCTGAGCAAGGTTGCGTTCCAGTATTCGTGAGTAACGCTGGGTCCATTAGGTCTGCATGGGCATAACTGGGTCTTGGTTAGCATGAGCAAGGTCACCCTTTCAGGGTACGCGTGGGAAAGGCTAGGTCAAATGGGAAAGGTCAGGAGGTCTGGGTACACCTGGGAGAGGATGGGTCAAAGTATGGAGAAGGTCAGGTGTGGGTGCACTTGAGTATGACTGACGTTAATTCTAGACAAAATGAGCTTTAGTGGACATACACATGAAGCCCTCCCTAGTTATATAGTGACAGAGGTGACCCAAGTTCGCCACAGAATATAGGTGTATAGCTATACAGGCATTTAAAGGCCCAGCTAACGATGGACAAGTGCGCATCTATAAGCATGCACAGCAGTGGATGATATGGGTCGGTATGAGGTGGGTTTTGCTAGCCATGGGCAATGGTGGTTCTGGGTATGAATAGCTGGTTGTTGGACATGGACGAAGAAGGGTGCGTCTGGGTAGGTGTGGACAGGGTTGCGTCTGGATAGGCATGGACAAGGGTGCGTCTGGAAATACATGGACAAAGGAACGTCTGTGTAGGTGTGGACAAAGGTGGGTCTGGATAGACATGGACGAGGGAGCGTCTGGGTTCGAACGAACGGACAATGGTGGGCTGAGAGGAGCCCGTTAGGAGGGCAAAAACTAGGAGAGCACCTGCGTGAGGGTCATGGGAGCAAAGTCTTAGCAGGGAAACTCGTCCTACAGCAGCCGCCTCTTCCACCACTTCGTCATCACCTCCCACGGTAGGGCACGGCTCCGTCGCGGATAACCCCAAACAATCAGAAGGATTCCCCCCCGGGAATATCATCTGACTCCAATCCCTTCCATCTAATCTAGAATCGCATCCTCCTGGGAGCATCATTTGACTTCAATCCCTTCTACTGCAATGATGAAGAGAACACGAGATCTATGATCTATATTTACGTTCGTTCTCGAGAAGATACAATGGCACGTTGTATCACACTGAGGGAAGACACAGGTAACTAAAACCCTTTGAAGCTGAGGTAGCTAACAGTATGTGTAGTAATGGGGCTCTTTGTAAGTTTGCAAATTCTGTGTACAGTACTGAGAGCAACGACCACATGGTCGTGGCAATTTACAAAGGCAAGATGAAAGTTATAATCTAAGGCATACCAGCTACAGCATGGGGGTAGGTAGTACCTCTAAGTATACCACACCAAGGGCGTCAAAGACGTCTCACACAGCCACTTTACGAGGCGACGAATTAAGCCATCTTGTATAAAGAGGAGAAAACATTGCCTCCTCCATGCTTCAAGGAAGGATTCAGGAACGTTTTCTGGGACGTAACAGATGAAGTCAGGTACATTTGCATTTATGTAAATACTTACAGGCACATACGACACGTCAGCTAATCATCACTCTTATTGTTAACCTCCTCAGTACGACTGTGCGACCTTCGTGCATGAAGATTACGACCCTTGGGTGTGAGGGTACGACCCTTAGGTCTGAGGGTATGACCCTTGGGTGTGAGGGTACGACCCTTAGGTGTGATGGTATGACCCTTGGGTATGACAGTACGACCCTTGGGCTTCAAAAGCCTGGCCTTTGACCAAAACCCTGAAAAAAGTCCTGAAGAGCTTCATCACACGTACGTAATGTACGAGACATACAAGTAGTTGTTCACAAATCCCAAGATCGTACAATATGCAAATAAGCACCGAAAAAAAATATATATATATATATATATATATCTACAACAAGACTATCGTCGGACACTGAAGGCAACAACAACTTCATTGACTATGCACAGATCCATCTCATCTCAACAGCCCTCTAGCCATGCATTCATGCACGCCAGCAGCATCAATCCAACCAACGCTCCACGAGAGATATATTCTATCAAAACATAAAAGAACGATGAGGCGGATTCATAAGACCCGACACAAACCCCCGCCGGTGCTGGTGTGGGCCGTGCCACCTGGTAGTGAGAGTGAGAATGACACAAGCACATAAACAGGAGCCACCTGACGATGCTAGTTCTCCTTTGTGATCAAGAGTTTGTGCATTTTTTCGTCGCCATGTTAGGCCAAAGCTAGAATAGGCTTCTCAAGTTTGGTCACCGCAATCAAAGAAGCGCAAAGAACTAATGCAGAAGGTCCAGAGGAGGGCAAGAAAGACATCCAAGTTACAGGAAAAGATTCGAAGCCTTAAATTTGTCTCCCATGGAAGATAGAACACCTTCATATTATAAAACCAGTCTTATGATTTCAAAAGGAGGTATTTCTTTGAAAGTTACAATGACAAAGTAACCAAAGACCATAACATGAAATTAAGCAAGAAACTTGTTAGGAAGAAATGAGAAAGAAGCACTTTCATGCCATACGAGTAGTGGAAGAATTCAAATAAATCAAATGATGAATCTGTAAATATGGACAGCATGCATAAGACTAAAAAGCCTCACGACCACAAGACTCCCTCCTCGTACAGTGCAAATAGGTATTACAAAAAAAAAGGTTAACTTCACTGACGGACCAAGATTATCATGTTTGTTAGTTTGCGCTGCAACTTACTAATCTAAAGGGCTCGGGTTCGATTCTCGAACAGGGCGGAAGGTCCTATGTCAACCCAGCTGGTCATCCTTCCATATATAAATAAATATGATGAGAGAGAGAGAGAGAGAGAGAGA
>JAUTXX010506228.1:0-22205 GCA_032273605.1 Panulirus laevicauda | reverse complement strand
TTGGGCCATTCTTTCGTCTGTTTCCTTGCGCTACCTCGCTAACGCGGGAGACAGCAACAAAGCAAAATAAATAAATATAATATAACCAGACCAGTGGTGCTCAACAAAAGATCACAAATGTTGGTGTTGTGAATAGAAAAAGAGGCAGGTCTATTAGACAGGAAAAGGTTGTTGGAGGGGCCAGTACTACTACTGTCTGAGCCTTCCCTCTCATTGGCAGTGGAATGAAGTGTGAACTGAGAGAGTCTTAATACCCCATGATGCCGGGGACTAGGGGCCATAGGTTTGTTGGCCTCTATCATGATTGCATTTAGATATGATTATGCAGACAAGAGATAATAAGAGAACTTAAGTGAAGAAAATAGGTGAGGTTTAAGTAGGTATGTGGTGCTTGTAAGATGTCAGGACTAGCCCGGTAGTCCCGTTTGATAAGAAAGAAAGACTGCAGTCCTAACATGGGGGTGTAATATGATTTCTGGGCAACACTTTAACACTCCTCAGTCAGGACTGTAGTGCCATCCTTGATAGCTATTGTCAGCAGCCTACTAATATAGATTTCTAGGTAGTAGTTGGTAGGCTCTAGGCAGCCACTGACCAGTGAGGTATATTACCGGTACTACATGCCTGGATATTGGAAGGATTAGTGATGGCTGTTTAGTGAGCCAGCTCTTCAGTAGTTGTCAAGTTGAACTCCTTTGGTACAGGTTGCTGTCTTTTTTTTTCTGCCTTACCCACTCGTGAACTGGTGGCATTCTGTCACAAAGATACAATCTCTCCTTGTTACAAATACACTTTACAACACTTAAATTCCCACTGCTCATTCTTCTTAACTCTGTATCTTCATTAGTGAGCACTATGCACTAGCCCTGCTTTTTGTCTAAATGGTAGGAGGAATAGATAGTAGTAGTAGGTAGGAATCTTAGACCAGAACATTAGGTAAAAGCATTTGGTGGAGGGACTAGGTTGGAACATTAGGAAGTAGTAGTTGGTAGGAACATTAGGTAGGAGCCGGAGCAAACACTGCACTAGCGTTGCCATCTTCCAATTGCCTATTAAGAGTAAGGCACCAGAGGCTAAGTAACGGCAGTGAAATTCAACAGTTATTAACGTTTTTGCCATGGTCATTTCCTTGAGGGAGTTCTCAAAGGGAACAGATGTTGGAGGTATAGATAAATAGATAAATATATAATGGAAGGTGTTACTGGACTTCCCCTGAATGAGGTTACACCACAGGTGAAAAGTCACCTTTGGCAGACTGTTTTGCTGGGAGTACATACTTGTCAAAGGACTTTTCACTCCAAAGGAGTCCATATTTCTCTGTAACTGGAAGTAGCAGATCACAGCCTTGGGCAGCAAGAGCTTCTTGAAGGAGGTTCTGGGTAATACCTGGACTGTTCCTTGGAAAGAGGTCATGGGGTAATTAAAAATAAATGAAATGTATGTAATGGAACACACATTATTGGGAACCATGATATGATTGCATAGTGAGATGTCTATATATTACAACTGTAGAGGGGATGCATTGTACACCCAGCAGTGTTCCTTTGATAATTTCACCATGTATGTAAGTAACATGTTATTTAATTGATTTTTTCAAAAAAAGATTCTTTTGAATGGTAAGATGAACAAAATTATACTTATTCTTTTATTTATTGAAAATAAAATTGCAAACACTGCACTAGACTTGCCCTCTGCCAGTCGCCCTTTAAGGTTTAGGCACAGAAGGCTAAGAAGTGGCTCTGGAGTCACTAGTTATGGAGACTCTATTGCCATGGCCATCCCCTTGAGGGAGTTCCAATTGGAACAAATGTCAGAGATATAGATAGATAGTCCAGCTACCAAACTGTAATCATATGTATGACCAGAATCCTCGTGTATTCATCACATTGGCATCATGCACAAACACGTGAAAAAGGACATCTTCCCATTTGAAATATCAATTCTATAGTTCCAGAAAAGCAACAGTTGTTGTAGTACTGTTTTGTCTTTTGTGGAACACAAAGTCTGTTTTGAAAATGCTCTTCTCATGTTTGCTTTCAGCTTTTTTCAAAACACAGTTTTCTGTATATCTTTCCATTATTCATGTGTAATGTTCTGTATTTTTTGATAAACTTTCAAGTTGGATAGTTGCTGGACCTTCTTGAATGCCCAGGAATAGACAAACTACCACCCTCAGCTATGTGAATTGCAACTTCCACTTCCCAAATCTATTCTTATTACAGTAATACACCCTGTCCTCAAAGTACACATTGTATTTCATTGATTTAATGGTAGCATATTAAAAAAAATTGCTGGTAGCTCCAACAACAGTTTCAGTGATTTCTCTGAAGTCTCTTCTCACTTCTTAGGAACATATGGTGAGATGCCACCAGACCATTAGGATTTTGAGAGATGACAGGGATTCAACTTACGCTTTTTTTCTTTTTTTCTCTGAATTAGTAAAAGTGATGGTGAATTATCATTGGTAATGACTTTCATACCATTTGTTTCCACTTTGAATGGGGTTATTATTATACTTTGATTGTGTTCAGTTAATTGTAAAGAAATTATGAAGATACTGTTTCACAATTTTTGCTTAGTTTCATAATTCATAATGGTTTATACTTCGTACATGCTGAAAAATCTTTAGAATATAAATATTTGTACTGTATTCATAGACTCGAGAGACAGAAAAACACTCCCTTGATAAGAGAATTTTTACGTGTAAAAAAGGTGAAAATGTATATAATGAACTATTGAGCATGAGACTTCCACAGAGTCCATGAGAGCCCTGAAATGTTTGCAGACCTTTGTTTAGTGTTTTGTGGATGGAGTGGTCATCAGCTGTCTCACTGTTTTGTCATAATGATATATGAATTTAGCTTCAAGGTATCTTTATTTTGTTGTACTGATGTAAGATTAGCTTCAGAACACAGAATTGACATTAACTTTATTATTTGTTCTCCTCTGTTCATAGAAATGATATTTATCTTCACTGTATTGTGTATTAAAAAAGTAGTTTTGGTTATTCTGGAGTGAATAAACTCTGCTGCTCATGTAAAGGTTATTTCACTAATAAAATCATGAAATTTTAGAAGGCTTTAAATACTTAATGTATTACATTTACAAAACACTGTCTGTATTTACAACAGAGCTTCTTACCAGTGGTATATGTAACTACAGGTCCAGATTCAAAATTCCATAATCCTTGGGACCAATGTTTGTATTTTGGAATTTTACAGCTTTTAGAATCATAGGCACACAGATTAAGGTGTGAATATATTATTACCTTAACAGTGTTTTGTATATCTAATGCAGATATACTATAATGCAGATATATTAGCAATGTATAGTACTTACCTTAAGATAAAGAGGGTGAGCTGGATCAGTAACACACATAATCCATCTTTTGCAACCTACTACATTGCCAAATTAGTCCCTAACAGCATTTACAGTATTTAATTTTCAACAATCTCTTGATCTCATTTTGATTAATTTGTTTAGAATACAAAGTGACAAGCTTTTCCCTTGAAGTATCTCAGTTAAACAAGGGTGAAGAATTTAGAATAAATTATAGAACAGTTTTACATAAGCAAGATTATTGTCAGTCAGGAAACCTAGTTACTGCCATTGGTGATTGTGCTTGGTGTATGTACAGTGTGTGTTTGGTCTTGCTTACGTTTGTCTATAACTGTATTTTGTAATATCTATCTGTACAATAGAAAAAGAAAGTATCGCAATCAAAAGTAGTTTTTAGACTTGAATTTTGTTGGTATTTATAGTTTCATCACATAGTTTATTCAAATCGTCCACCACCCTTACTCTAAAACAGTATTTTGTATGTCCTCTTTAACAATCTACCAGCTTAACTTCTTATGACCTTTGGTTACTCCATCATTGCATCTCATGAAGAACTATTCACTGATGTTAATCATCCTATTAATTAAGAACCTTGAAGTGCATAGTCAGGTCACCACTAACTCATCTTTGCTCCATGGTAGGCATCTCTGTAGCTCAACCTTTCATTGTAACTCAACTTTTTAATTCAGGTGCCATCCCCTGGACTCTCCGAATATACTGTTGTCCATTTTAAGTGCAATAACTATACATGAGATGCATATTGCAGTTCTAGTCTATGTTTTATTTTGATTACTGATTATTTTCTTGGATATTCATATACTGAAAGGTAATTTTAATATCTGCCAGCAGGCAGTTTGTCTCCTTAACAGTCCCTCTCTCATGGAGCTCTAGCAACAGGTTAAACACAATTTTGACTCATAATATTCTTCCACATACAGATTTTTGTTGCTTATTTCGTGGTGCATGATAGTTGTGCCAAGGCCTTCTTTCAATGTATGTCATTCTCATTAATTTGCATTTTCTTGGATCCTATTTCTTCCACTGTGTATCAGACCAGTTTTGGAGTTTGTCCATTTCCCCTCATAAGTTGATGCAATCATCAACACTACTAACTTTTTGTATGAGTTTGATATACATTCCAAAGATGTTCAGATTATTAAACTCCAGTGAACAGACAAATCATTAACATTACCATGAAGAGCAGTAGTCCCTGCAACATGTCACTTGTGATCCCAGCCTACTCTGAGAATGTTCCTCTAACCTATATACCCTGGTCCCTTCTACTAAAGGAGTCTGCCCCTTATTCCTGCCTGTAGATTCAGTCTGTTAACTATCCTTTGATGTGGTAGTGTTAAATGCTTTCTGGCATTTCAAAATACACAATTTACACATCCAGCTTAGTCTACAATGGGGCTCACTTTGTTGTAGAGGTCTAAGATTAATTGATTTTGTTGAGTTCATAAAGTGATACAATGTAATTATTATTCTGTTCCTATAGCATAAGAAGGATATCTGAAATCTTAAAACTATTTACAAAGAATTTTTCATTTAGGTCTCCTTTGAAAGATACCTTAAATTTATTTTTATAGAATTATATGTTTTAGCTTCTTGTAAGATTTATTAGTGTATTTATGTAAGAGTTGTTCAGAATTTCTGCAGTACCTTTAACCTTTCTATTGTTACTAAATAATTCATGTATGACTCTGATGCTTCAGTATTTTTGGCATTTTATTAGCTCATGTTCCTTGATAATATTGCAATTCAGGTGTCTCATGTCAGTACACATATCTCCATTCAGTTATCCTGGGTCAATATAGTATGACCAATCCGCAGTCAACACAGAATTGCCTCACAATGGTGAATTTATTTTAGAGGAGGAGCCCAATACTTCAACACCTTAGTTTATCCCTGAGGTGTTATTCTTTTGAGCTACCAAGTCCCATCTAGATACCTTGCCTTTTTTTTTCTTTATAGGACTGACATTATATGGGCACAGCATGCTCCACTCTAAGACTGCCTCAAGTGAAAAAGGGACTTAAGATTAATCAGGGTTCTGCAGGTAGTTGTAGACCTGACTTTTGCAAGGTAGAGAGGCTATATTAGGAAGGAAAGTTTAAAGGAGGAAGAGAGTTCCAAAGTATAACTATTCAAGAGAAGGAGGTATGGTTAGTTCTCAAGTGGCTAGTCTTCACTCAGAAACTTTAGGAAGCTTCATCCAGCTGTGTGCCTTGCATCCAAACCTTGGCAGTACGGACAGATGCAGACATCTCACATGAACAGTGGCTAAAATAATACCTGTAGAAAAGAGAGAGAGCCACAACAGTGCAGCTTACAGATAAAGAGAGGTGATGCCAGGAGAATTGATGAGACAGAAGGCTTTTGATTCCATTCTGGTTAAAGACAGAGGAAGACCTACCAACATATGTGAGCTGTGCTCCTTACTAGGGCATATAAAATCCCTGTAAATCTGAAATAGCTACTCAAGAAAAATAATTATAGCATAAGCACAACACCCTCTAGCTTCTAAGAAGCAGACTTTTTGATGAGAATGATGTATTTCTAGGATAGGGTAGAGGATATGGTTGTGCCCAAAATGTTTATGTTTTTACATGGTTAAATTGTGTTTTTTCAAATTGAAGAGAGTGAAACAAATTACTGTGATAAACAGAGAGAGGATATATGTTCAGTACAAGAAAGAGAATGAGTATTAGGAAAAGGGGAGAGCAGATGAGTTTGACATACGCAAAGTTGAATCATCAACATAAGAGTGATTAGCGTTAGAAGAGATCATGTTTTGAGAGAACAAAGAGTAGGTCATAGAACCTTAAAAAATATTACTGTTCATGGGATAGGAAGGGGGAGCTCCATCAACATCCACTGCATAAAGGAGCAGAGAGAATTAAGAAAACCAAAGGAAGGGAGTTTTAGAAAGCACAAAATTATGCAACACAAAACATATACCTTGAAGATTTCAAGGGCTTAAGCAAAAGGGTCATCATTAGGGCTAGCACCCCAAAATCAATACTAAGAGGGAAATGGGATTCTGCGAGTTTAAGAAATTGAGAGTCAATTACCATAACTATTTATTTTGCTCATAAAATCATTGTAAGGTCTAACTTTCACCTATAGGTTGCTAGGTATAACTGCTTTAGCCTCAGCATCTACTATTTCAATACCACTTATACCAATATGCCCAGGACACCAGCAAAAGCCCACACCTCATGTTCTGAGTGGATTCTTACCATCCAGTCTTGGACATATTGAACTATGGACTTCATTAAAGCATAGTAATATGGCTGGAAAGGCACTCTGGGGATTGCAATAGGCTGTAAATTTCTTTTTGGGGGGCAGTTTATACAAGTATGGCATGAATATCATAAAGTTTGATGAATATGGAATGTTGTTGATAATTTTGTTATACTATTCTTCCTCAGTAACTATAATGAAGCCTATACATCACTTTTTAGCCCTTGTAATTAATTTTAATTCCATTCATATGAATTGTATCATACTTAGGGAATTCATGTTACATTCCTTCAACGATTGATTTTAGGAACCTATGTAGGGAACTAGGTTAAACCTAATTGCATTAACGTTTCAACCAGTCATTGATGAATTTTTTTTTTTTTTCATTCTCACAGAAGATAAAAAGATAGAGACTTTAGGATGTTAATCCACTTCAGTTCTATCAGCAAGAAAAACAGACATATTCAAAGCATAAGCCAGTCATAACACGGTGCTGGTTGGGGCTTCCCAAGCATTTTTTTGTTTTGTTTTATGTAATTCTAAGGTTAGGAAGAATTTGTTTTCGTTTACCATTTAATAAAAATATCCATCTTATAGAAATGTGTTTTTCTCATGCCTGTGTATTGCCTCTCTTAATAGCTCTTAAAGCATTCAAACTGTACTAGAGCCAGGCAAACAATCCATATACTCTATCTTGTATGGTTAGATGGTGTATGTTGAAGCCTAATGGGGTACTGTAGCTTTTTTTTTATTGTCTTAGTACAGGATCACTGCATAATTTGATGTAATTTCAGTATGGTAAAGAGCAAATTCTACAGGTTCAATTCATTCATCGAATATTCATTCATATCGTTTTAATGAAAACTATTAATCCTAACCTTAAAGCTTACTCTGTAACCCTTGCTTTCCTCTGCATTAACATTTTTAGTCATCTATGAAACAATATCCCTAAATCTACATCTATATTCCAGGCAAGTTATGTAGGAAGCTGTTCAGTAGTCTTATTCAGCTGATGATGAGTAATTAAGATGGACCAGAGATACCATGAAGCCACTCATCATCACATGGGGTTGAGTCATGGTGCTTCCTTTGTCTGGAGGCCAAAGACTGCTTGTGTACGCTCTCAGAATACCATTTACATATGCCCATGATACGGTAAGATATTTTGATTTACATCATTAAGAAATGATGGCTACTCTCAAACACCCTGTATGGAAAAGAATGCAAGAAAAAGTTGAAAAAAATGAAAAGAATGGATATTGTGGTGGCATCCTGGGTCAGGGCAGCCAACCCAAACACGGGACCACAACACGTTTAGCTGACAGAGGCTGGTCAGCTTCCGGTTAATACGTATGTAAGTATGTTACTGCTCTTTTTGTGTCATATTTAAGGTTGTCTGGTACTGAATCTCCCATCGTATCTTTAGTCACGAAAGAGAACGTATGTTCCCGAATTATTAGATATGTCTGAAGGTTGAGAATGGAGAGTTATGACATAGATTAGTAAGGGACTATGGCTTTAGGGGCTAGAGTTCTTCCACCACCTTAGGAGGATAGACCCTTCATTCATGGATAAAAATCTAAATCTTACATGAATTAGGATTTTTAAACGAGGACTCCTGTTGGTGGTAACCTACTACATTATGGTACAGTAGAGGCATTCCGCTATGAGGTATTAACACCTTTCAAGTTAATATTATTATGCAAATCGTGCCTACAAATTTTATTGTATTCATTAAAAACTACATTTGCGGTATAGAACAAATTGACTTAATTTTTAAATAAATAGCACTACTGTTTGACCATTTACCCTAATGAAGCTCATGGAAAAAGATTTTATAGTGTCATGGAAATAAATGGGGAATGAGTAGATTTATTATTTAAGTTAGTGTAGTATGTGGAGAGCAGAATGAGACAGCAGGGCATGATTTGGAGGTTTATTATTTTTTTACCTTGTGATTGTAGGTAAGTTGATGGTTGGGAGGGCTATGAAGAAATAGAGGACATTAGGAAAGGTTTTCTAATGATAATTCATATAGGTGTTTTATCCACTTTTGCGTTAGTTAACACTGAATTTATTCAGTCATTTATAGTCCTTGTCACTATTGACTTTTTACCACAATACAAGTAATTGCTCCGTCACCCTCTTTGACTATTCTGATATCAGTCTGCGAATGACTGTTAGTGACTCAGGTGCCATATTACCTTAGCATTCTGGCAGTAAGATGTGACTGTGTGGACATTAAACTCGTGAACCAGCATTTTCTGACCATATGCATTCTTAATGGTTGAGGAGGGGGGGTTGAACCTTCATGAATATACCTCAGTTTTTAGACTAGAACTGTATTAACCCCATACCAAGCAGGTACTCACTCAATTGTTAATAGGGCTCTGCCTACTATATTCAGGTAGAAAACATTTTATTGAAGAAATTAGTGTTGCAGGATGAAGCTGCTGCTGTGGGCACTTTTGGTTGGTGTGGCGGCAGGGTCGTTTCTTAATTACCCACCACTGTCAGATGAGTTTATCACAGTACTTCAAAGTGAGGATTCAACATGGAAGGTAACTATCATTTCTTTTTTTTTCAAAGTAGACACATAATAGCTTTCGAATGTTCTTCAGTTAAGAATGTGCTTGTAATAAGCAGAAGCTCATAGCTTTCAACTGTATTTCTAGCTATTTTCAAGGATACAGAAGAACACATACAAAACCAGACCACCACAGCTACGGAAACAAGGAGTAGCTGATCTGAGATGATCAATTAACTAATCTTTTCAAATAGGAAAACACTATGAAATTGTTAGTCTCTTTGCTAATGTTATTTTCAAATATGAAAACATCATACAGAATTGCTTCATAGAGAACAGCCCATCATCTAATGAAAAATCAGGTGTCTGCTCTGCTCCATGTGAAGTCTGATATAAGATCTAATTTGACCAAATGGGTAAATCTATAAATGAGAGGATTCTACGGCATAAATACTCTGTAAGGACAGCCTCAGAATCAGATGCAGTATTCAAACATATTGAAGATTATTCACATCCAGTGAATATCGGGGAGTCAAAATTTTTTTTACCCTAGTGTGTTACTCAAAGAAAGGCTTATTGCTGAATTCTCTCATGTCATTGTTAACAGTACCATAAACGTTAATGAAGGAATGTATTAATTAGGTTTCTTAATGAAAAATTTGCTTAAATGTGGCAAAATTCAGAAAGCATCTGCTGACCTCAAGGCTTTTGCCTGATTGGTCACTTTACCATTCTGGTCAACATTTCCATGCTTCTCAAGTCTCCTGTTCCTTGTTTCCTTACCTGTGGTGAAGTCTGGTCTTGTCTATATTCTCTAGTTCATGTTGCCTTTATCCCTGAAATTATTTGAAATACAGTTGAAAGCTTAGAGCTTCAGTGTTCATTTTTCCCAGTGAGTTTTGCAATTTGTCTCTAAGGTAATGTTTATAAATTTGTGTTGTGAAGTACAGGCTGCTTTTAAATTGACTGAGCCACCCAAGAAAAGAAATGTATTATCTATTGTAATTCCCACAGTGTGCTTTTAGTTCGTCGTAGTGCATCCCATAGATCATCGTAGTGCATCCCATAGTTCATCCTAGTACATCCTGTAGTTCAAGAAATCCAAGATTGGATTTTAAGAATCCACTTAAAGCATGACTATAGAATTGTGCTTATGTCTTAGACATGTTAATATCAGAAGTAATGAAATACTGTAACAGTTGCTGAGGCTAAAACAGCTAAATCTAGTAACCATATATGACTTATACCAACTGCAATTTTACAGGCAAAATAGGTAATAATGCTAGATGTGAATGGCAAGCTGTATGGGAATGGGAGCCCAGAAGGTTAACAATCTATATAGGATAGGGGAAAGTGTTAAAGTATTGCATCCCTCTTTTAGTAGGACAGTATTGCCATTTTATTTTGTTGATTGAGTTTTGGTCATAATTTTGTTGTCCCATGGTTACTGAATAGAGAAGAGAACTGCCCCAGTCTGTGAGTGATGCAGCTACAGTATTACCTTAGAACATACAGCAGCATAATGCCAAAATCATAGAAGTCTCAGTCAGATATAAGTTACATAATAACATTGGAAGAAATACGAGAATTAGAGAACTTTTAGACTGGAAGAAATATGAGAATTTGAGGACTTTTAAACTATCTCATGCTTAAAAGCACTGAATAACCATTAGGTTTTAGTGCTTTACAAATTCTGCAAATCGATTCAAACTTAAGATTGACTTTTTTTTTATATTCGATTACCTTCAGTCTTGGGAACCCCACCTACCTTCTCTGGCCTATTATTCAAAGGGTAAAGGAACTTGGTGAAGGAGAGGTCAGTGTCTGTAAGAGCAGAGATTGAAATGTTTGATGGTATAGTATGTAAGTCTTAGAACGTGATTGCAAAAGAAAGAAAGTAGTTTGATATATTGGATATGAAATGCCTGAAGACATGTCGCATGCGTAAGGAATGAAAGCTGGCAGGATGTTTGTGTAAGGAATGAAAGCAGGCGGGATGTTTGTGTAAGGAATGAAAATAGACAGGATGTTTGTGTAAGGAGTAAAAGTGGGCAGGATGTTTGTATAAGGAATGAATGCATAATTACCTGATTACCTTTGATGAGATTTTGCCACATTTGCTGGGCTAGCTCATAGTTCTCACTGCTTTTCTTGTTCATTGAATGATGCTGTCTCTCACTAAACATCTCCCATAATTTTGGTCCAAGGTTCATCAGGGATTGACGTCAGCCACGCATGTAATCATCGTTTGAATATTTTTGCAGTCATTTCATGTATGTATCTTGTTTTTTCTGGAATTGTAATAAATGATTTTTGATTCTCTGAGTGGGGTACTTAAATTATCATCTGATTTCTTTTTAGCTTGTTTTTAGGGATCACTTTATACTTGATATTTTGTATCTTGTTGAGGTGCTTTCAGATTAAAATTGTAACCCTTTTAGCATGCTATCTGCTGCCATCCATATATTTTCATGTATCTCTCAATAGAATTCAAGGTTCTTCACATGCGTCAGACCATCAGTTTAGCAAGTGGTGTTTCTGTATTCTGTAAAAGCTATGTACTTTTGTTTAATTAGAGACAATACAACACACTAAAAATGTTTTGCTTTTATCTCCTATGGGGAAGTCCTTATTATCATACCACTTTATTTAGCTTGAAATCCAAATAATGAATTCAGGCTCTTCATTTCATAGGAACTCTCAGGTATCTGACTTCTTCATTTTTCTCTTTCTTTCCTTTTAGTTAGGAGTTGGAAGGATGAAGTGAAGGAGGCTTTTGGGGTATCAGGGCCTGAACATTGTGGAGGGTTAGAGGAATGCATTGGATAAATTGTGATGGATTTGTATAATATTCGGGGGTTGGGGCAATATATTCTCATTTGGTTGAACTGATGGTAGGCTATGGTTTTTGTATATCATAACTGTTAGTTAGACATGAGATGTTTGGAAATGCATATTTGTTTCTGATGCTACCTCTTCATGGTGGGAAGTGCAGTAGGTAAAAAAAATTTTTTTTTTAGTAATTTCCATATACTATAAGTCATGTTTTACTGCAAACGTCTGCCTCATGTATTATGATTGTTTAATCAAAAGATATTGTCGTCACTTGTAATGTCATGTGATATTACTGGGCTCCGCCTGCTTGTGCTTATGCTGTGACTGAAAAGTCATTGTCAGTAAGGTTTTATCACAGGAGTACAATTTCATTGGGGAACTTCTCACTCCAAAGGAGGCCATCCTATCCTTGCTGCTTATCGTAGCTCAGCCTTTAAGCTGCACGAGCCTCAAAATAAGGAGTCTTGGGTTATACTATAACAACAAGGTAGAAGAATTTTGATTCAACATTCCTTTTTACTGTTGTGAAATTTTGTTTCAACAGCTACAAATTTTATGGTAGAATATCTTGCTTTAAATACCTGGTATTTTCTTAAAGAAAGTGGTAACTTATTACTTATGCATGTAGGGATACCCTGCTCCAGTTTTGTATATGTGTATAAAGAGATATTTCTTGTTACAGGCAGGGCGTAACTTCAACAAGCACCTATCGATGAGATACATTCAACGTCTAATGGGAGTTCACCCTGACTCTAAACTTTACCTGCCTGAGGTACATCATCATGAAATTCCAGAGGGTTTTGCAATACCAACCGAGTTTGATTCACGTAGTGCATGGCCAATGTGCCCTACCATCAGAGAGATTAGAGACCAAGGTTCCTGTGGATCCTGTTGGGTAAGTGTCTACATAACTGAAATCAGTTTCTTTTTTTGGGTTTAATATGAGGAAAAAGTAAACAGGAAAGTTGATAATGTGCATTATACTTGAACCAAACCCATTTCTTTTAAGTATACTTTCTGATATAGTGATAGAAGTGGTAATACCCCAGTCACCTGCCATTATTCTTTGTTCAAGAGGTAAAGTTTGAGGTTAGTGAGAGGAAAAGAAGAGAATTAGCTCTGGAACTCTTCAGTGTGTAAGGAAATGTGTTCGAGGTTGTTATGGGTTAGAATGAATGTAGCTGAAAATAGGTAGATATCTGTTAGCACTTTGCACTGGAAAGTGAGAGTATAGAAGTAAGGAGTGCCTTTTGGGAGGAGTTGAGTGAGTGTTTTGACAATTTGGATGTGAGGAAGTGAATATTAGTATGCAAGGGTGGGTGATGTGGCTGTTCAGAGTAAAATCACGAGGCATAGGGTCCATGATGCAAATTAAAGTAGAGAAAAGCTTGATGATTTGTGTGCTGAAAGGAGAATGGCAATCATGAATATGTAGTTTAACCCTTTCACAATATTCCTTTTCACTGTGCAATATGATTGAAGTCCACAGCTGTCAGAAAAAACAGTTTGTACATTCCATTTGGTATGCCTATCTTTTCCCAACCAAGAAATGGTTTCAAAGGACCTTAAGATGCTGGCCACACATGGTGGCTGATTGAAAGCACTCCCATAAACATTTTACTCATTCAGCTGATGGCTTTCACCCATTTAGGGTTTCGGTTATCTTCCTCTTCTCTTTACTTTATCACAATTTTTTTTACTTAATTTATGTATATCAAGGTATGCTGTATTAATTGTGTTCTGCATTAGACTTTTCTGCTCACTTGTTCACAGTTTCCTACATTAGCAAGTTATTGCCAGGAACAGATGAAGACAGGTCTCATCTTCTAACATCCATTCTTTAGCTGTTTTGTGTAATTCATCAAAACCACAGCCTCTTGTCCATTAACCAGGCCCCACAAACTTATCTATGATTTCCCTTAGCTTCTTCATATACCCTAGTTCTTCAGTCCATTGACATGAATACTGAAAGAATATGATTTTTTTGATGTGTTGAAAATTTGGCAACAGAGGGTTGCTTACCATCCCTTTAAATCTGGTGCTTTAGTTTTTCATTTATCTTTTCTTTCTTTGTTTCTGTTTCACTTATTAAAATAATTTATGAATGTTGTATTGTCAATTTATACTGTGGAACATTTATGAATATTTATGCTGGAATGATAATGTATGAAGTTTTTGACAAATGCTCATGAGTTGATGACATAGTGCTGCTTAGTTTCCTCTTAATTTGAGCTCTTCAATGTTTTTCATGTCCTTTACAATTTATATCTCTCTATATTGATGCTTTCCAACTGGAACTCCCTCAAGGGGGTTGCCACAGTAGTAGTCTCCATTACTAGAGGTCTCCAATGCTGCTGTTTAGTCATTAGTGCTTCACTCTGAAAAGGCCACTGGTAGAAGGTAACCACTGACTACTATTACCTAATGCTCCTGCCTACTACTTTTGCCTAATGTTTCTATCTAATGCTCTTGCCTAAATGCTCCTACCTACTACTACTATCTACTGCTCCTACCATTTTGTCAAAGGGCAGGGCTAGTGCATAGTGCTCACCGCAGGAAAATCTATAAATACAAAGTGTGACTTTAAGTGTTGTCAAGTATGACAGGGAGAGATTGTATGATTGTGGACAATGCCAATAGAACACGTGTGGGTGAGGCAGAAAGAAAAGACAGCTACCTGGGTCAGAGGAGTGCAACTTGACAACCACTGAAGTGCTGGCTTGCTGTGCAGTCATCACTAACACTCCCTCTATAATTTCTTCATCATTATTAGGGTATTGAGCAAGAAATCTGTTACACTAGAGGAAGTTATGCTATCCTGCAGGCGTCTCCCATTGATAACTTATTTTGTTTCCTTTTTCTTCTCACTCCACATCATACATTGATTTTAAGTAATGCTAGTGCCAAAGATGGAAACTTTAAGGTTTTACTTGATGGGGAAATAGTAAAAAGGGACAGTTTACCATCTTCATATTTTACTGGGGATTTGATGCTCCTCAGGAATGCAGCTGGAAATTACAACCAAAGGGATAAGAAAAGGGTCAATGCATAAAGTGAAGAAAGATGGCTGAGGGTCAGTAGGCAGTAGTGGATTATATGGTAATGGACAAGTGTGCAAAGTAGAGATTGTTAAATGAAAACATGCAGAAAGGGGCAGCAATTGGAATTTTGCATTATTTCTTGGTGGAGGTGAGTGTGAAAGATGGTGGTAGTTTTAGCTCAAAAGGATATGGCAAGTGTATAGCAGTGGTGAAAGTTAGCCTGCATGAAGAGATACCCAGAGATTAAATGAAAATTTTCTTTGCTTAAGAGGAGACGAAGGTAAATGGCAAAGGAACAAAATACATTGCCAACCTCAACAAAGCCAAGTATGATAAACAACTCTGAAACAATTCATAACATCCTTCATTGCTCCACTTTACTGTCCCTTGTGCGTGCCTCATACTCTCTTGTTGCCAGTAAACCTTCTTACAGAGAATTTATACTCACCTTATTTCTTCCATGTTTAAAGATATTACTGTAAAGATGGTTAGTGGAACAGCTATGCTAACTAGCTGCAGTGATTGTAGATTCTTTTAGTGCTGGGGTTAGCTCTATAGCAACACTTTACTCATACTGCTCATGCTTCGTAACCCCAGATTTTCTTGCGGTGAGCACCATGTGCTAGCCGCGCCTTATGGCAAAATGGTAGGAGCAATAGATAGAGGTGATAGGTAGGAAAACCTGGGCAGGAGCATTAGGTAAACATTAGGCAGTAGTAGGTAGGAACACTACATAGCAGCATTAGGTAGTAGTAGTCACTAGGAACATAAGGTTGGAGCATCTACAGACACTATGCTAGAGTTATCCTCAGCCAGTGGCCTGTTGGAGATGAGGCACAAAATGCTAAGAATTGGCACTGGAGTTCACTTGTTATGGAGTTCCATGAGGGAACAAGCATCCGAGATATAGATAGATTGAGATTATTTTTTTGTCTTCCTTTTTATGACTTGCTTTTGTTGATAGATGATTCCTTTACACTATTACATACAACAGATAGAATGTTGTCAAATCCCAACTACATGTAAATACTCTGCAGGTGATTTCATCTTCAGAGATGTATTATTTAGAGTTTAATTTTGTCGTAGGCCTTTGCACTCCAAAGGAGTCCACATTATCCTGCTACTGGATGTGGCACAGCATTTGGATGCTGGAACCTCAGGAAAGAGGTGCTGGGTAACACTACTTTTTCATAAAAAGTGTTTTGCTTTTTTTTTCATGTGTTTGTCGTTCTTGACAGCATGGTAATGCTAAGAATATATAGAATGGCTTATTTGCTCACATTCACTCTTTATTTGTCATGTGTTATATTCCAAAACCATATCCCCCTGTCCGCAACCAGGCCTTACTGGCCTTTCCATAGTTTCCCCAGAACATTTCGGATATCCTGGTTCTGCCTATTTACAGCAACATCCTCTGTATACCACACCACTCCAATTTACTGTATCTGTGGCTTGCTTGATAACCTTCTGTTGCCAAGGAACCTTTATACAGAGAATTTACAGTTGCCTTGTTTTTCCCATGTTTTTAAGATGAAAGTTTCTTGATGGCTAAAACATCCATCTCAGCTAGCTGCAGTGATTGTATATTCTTTTATTGCTGGTGGATAGCTTTACAGCAAATACTTACTTATGCTTACTTTTAAGAAAAAAAAAATAGCGAATATTCAGAGTTCTTTCAGAAAGTAAATTAACCCTAAATTTTAGGTATGATCATATGTGAAATATACTTATGAACTCATGATTTATAATCTCCTTTTCTCTTTTAGGCCTTTGGAGCTGTGGAGGTGATGAGTGACAGGGTGTGCATTCATAGTAAGGGTAAAGAAAATTTCCACTTCTCTTCAGAAGACCTTGTGTCTTGCTGTCACAGTTGTGGATTTGGGTGTAATGGTGGCTTCCCAGGATCAGCTTTCAAGTATTGGGTGAACATTGGTATTGTGTCTGGTGGTGCCTATAACAGCAGCCAAGGATGCCAACCATACGAGATACCTCCATGTGAGCACCACATAAAAGGGCCTCGACCAAAGTGCTCAGAGGGTGGTACCACTCCTAAATGCGCGAGGACCTGTGAAGCTAGCTACAAGGTGGATTATAATGATGATCTGCACCATGGTAGGAAGGCCTACAGCATTCGTAGTGATGAAGACCAAATTAAATATGAGATTATGACCAATGGACCTGTGGAAGGAGCTTTTACTGTTTATGTAGATTTCCTTCATTATAAGTCTGGAGTTTACAAGCACCGTCATGGTCTGCCTCTTGGAGGTCATGCCATCCGTGTGCTAGGCTGGGGAGAGGAAGATGGCACTCCATATTGGCTTTGTGCTAACTCTTGGAACTCAGACTGGGGTGATGGTGGTCTCTTCAAGATCCTTAGAGGGTCTGATGAATGTGGCATTGAAAGTGAGATCACAACAGGTTTGCCAGAAACATCAGAATGAGTGTTTTACTGAGCATAGTTTCCTTAATCTCATTGAATACATTGGTTTTAATAGTTTTTAGTATCTAGCTTGACCTTAGTTCACTTTTTGTAACCCTTGTAAAATACTAATATGTTCTGTTGGTAGTGGACTTGAATCAGTTTGGCAGAGAGTGCAATTACAACAGGTTTGCTAAAAACATTAAAGCGAATGTTTTAATGAGCATAGTTTCCCTAATCTCATTTAATATGTTGGTTTAAATTTTTTAGTAGTATCCATCTTGACCCGAGTTAACTTTTTATAACTAGTTAAACACTGATGTTCAGTAGGTAGTGGGCTTGATTGAGAAATACATAAATCAATGTGGTCAGTAGAAACCTCGCTGACGAGGCAAATAGTTACTGTAGCATTTAGTTTGTCTCAAAGAATACTGACATATTGCTATGTTAATTTTACATCCCAAAAGATTAAAGTGATAGATAACTTTTATAAGTATTTGGATAAGTTTCTTTCATATCATTGTCAGATATATGGTGATACTTGTGAGTATGTGTTACAAGTATACAGTACTTTTACAATTTAATATAGATTACCTAAGAAAAAGATATTCTTTGACGAATCTCACATCCTTTATGTAGGACAGTCATTTTGGTATTTGCTAAAGTACAGATGATAATTGTAGTTATGCTTAAATTATAAAAGAAAGGGTACTGTTAGACTAACAAGAGTACAAGTATGTTTTTTTGGCAAGTAAAACAACCTACACTTATTTTGGTCCGAAAATGCAAAATTTCCTACTTTCAAAAGTTGACCTCGGATTATGAGTGATAGCAGCCTAATACTGTCAGAACTTAGATAAAATCTTAGGAATGTTTTATGATGCCAAATTGACAAGAAAATATGAATTTAGTTGATCCACCAAAATGCCTGTCAAAGTACTGCATATGGTTGTAACAAGTTGTGGCAGTAATCAGTTGGTTTTTAATATCTTTCTTTTCTTTCATACTCCATCATTTCCCATTTTTTGTGAAGTAGTGCCTGGAGCAGATGTAGAAAAGGCCTATTCTACCCACATTCACTCTCTAGCTGTCATCTGTAATGCACTGAAACCACAGTTCCTTATCCAGAACCAGGCCCCACAGATCTTTCCATGGTTTTTCTCGGATGCTTCACATTCCCAGGTTCACGATATTGATGGCATGTCAACTGTATACCACGTTGTTCCAATTCACATTAATCTTGTGCACAACTTTTAGCTTCGTGCATTTTCAGGCCCCAATTAATCAAAATCTTTTTCACTTCATCCTTCCCTCTCCAGTATGGTCATAAGGTGGTTTAGTGGCTTAGGCAAAGAGCCTTGGTTGGTATTTAGTTTTATTTATTTCACTGCATTATGTTTTTTTGTCACTTCCCTTGAATAGGTCTTGAAGAATATACAGAGGCTTAGCATCTTTTGTTTTCCATGTGAGTTATGAAAGCAAAGAGCTTTGCGACAAATTTAGGTTTATTTACATGAATTCATACTGTTCATTTATCATTCCAAAGAGGTTTTAGAAAATAGTTGATATCTTGGGAAGATAGTTATTCATATTTCATGCGACTTATGAAAGGAGTCTACTTTACTGTCATGTTACCTGGGAGTTATGAAGAGTTTGTATCCTAAACAGTAACATTGTGCATTGACAGTTACTTTTATTTTATTCTTTAAAATGTAACTTACGTTTGTGATAATATTAACTATATGTATTTTATGGTTCACATTAGCATACACATCTTTAAATTGTAACTTATATGTGATAATATTAATTTCATGTATTGCCTTGTTCTCGTTAGCACTCGCAGATTTTATCATTTGGATTATGGTGTTTTACATTTGTTTATGTACACTGCTGCACCAAACTGAGCCATCATTTGCTAGAGCTTAGCACAATTGACCGTTGATTTTGATCTTCCATACTTATAGCCAAAATGTTTTCAGATTTTCCTATCAGAGGATTCCTCACTCTTAATATGAGTGAGTTTGACTGTTTCCCTGAGCTTTTAATTTTGTCAGTACTTCTACTAATTGGCTCTAAAGAATGACCTCACATAAAAAGCATTATGTTCAAACTAACATATGACTGGCCACATCTCCACCATTCATTGCAATAACCACAATATGAAATGCATGGTGTTTATAATACTGTATTTGTACTCGACCATTCAAGTGGAAACTGCATGTTTTTTGTTAGAATTAGATTGTTAAATTATGAATTTTTGTTCAAACTTATGTAAAGAAAGGGAAGCCAATTATTGTTTACAGGACAGTTTGAAATCATAAGATTCCAGTTTATCAATAGTATTTGAGAATCTTGGCTTTCCTGTGGAACGGTTTCAGCTGCATTTCACTTACCAGTAAAAATCAGGTTTAAACTTTTTTAATCAAGAATTAAATATTTTTTTAAATCATTAACAGAGTTGTCAATGTCAAATCTATATCAGGATCAGCAGTAGTGGTAACAACATCTTGACTAATTCTGTATTAAACTCTGTTGCGCTGGTTAAACCCACTGTGATCAGTATAAGCAGCACTAGTAGAGCAGTAGCAGTATACATAATGAGGCACAGAGGATTTCTATAATGGGAAGTGTTTTATGTGGTGAACAATAAAACAAATGATTAAATAATCAGAAATTCAGTTCTGAATTTATTTATATTACAAATTTTAATAGAAAAAAGCATGAGTAAATCAAGCTTAAGATTAATGACTGTACTCTTTAATGGAGTATTATATATACATATATATATATAGCATTGTAAATACAGGTATTAAGCATTGGAAGTTAAAAAGTATAGAAAATTGTTGACTGTATAGCTAAACTTTTCTAAATAAATTGAAATTGCATGATGATCTGAAAGAATCATAGTTCTTTCAGAAGCTAAGTAATTATAGTTTAGGGTTGAAAACTTTATACTTCTAGTGCCAGTTACATGAAATGTTATGATACAGACCCATACTTAACATTGGTCATACTTTTAAGGATGTGAAAAAAACTACTCTGTATTTGTTTTGCACTGAAAGACATATCAACTTGCCTCTTTGAGCCATTAGTTTCATTTGTATATAGAAAAGAATGTGAATGAGTATATTTTTGAGGGTGTATTTATGTTTGTTACTATGTTTGTATAGATGAGGCCCCTACTCATGTTTCTTAGTCTATTTTATAGTCTTTCATTTTCCTTGATCCTTCATACACTTTTCTTACTAATCTTCATGTCCTCTTGTTTTCACTTTAAAAACTTGTTTCAGTATTCTCATGACATCTGTGGAAGTTATGTGAATATTGTGTCTCTCCCTCCTCTCTCCAAAGTGATCAGACTGAAGGCTTTCCTCTTTTTTTATGGTTCATTTGTTTGTGGTATCACTCTTCTTACAATGCATTGTATCTTTTCTTGTAGTATTATTTGATTCATCAGGTGAAGCACTTCCAAACTGTTGTATAATATTCCAGCTTGGTGGGACATGTGATTCCAAACTGTTGTAAAAATATTCAAGCTTGGGCCAAGTGGATATGTGCAACTTTTAAACGTCAATGCATTTGAAGGCAGTTTTGATGCATGCCAAATGATAGTTTGCCTCCCTCATCAATCTTCTTATGTGATGTCTTCATAGATTTGGCATGATGTCGATCCTAGGTACCTTTCTTTGCACAACATTTGTAATGTGTTTAGAATGGCAAACCCAATCTGCCCTGATTATTCCCTTTCCTGTCCTCATTGCCTTGCATTTCTAGGGTTAAAGTTCATCAGCATTATGGCTGACCACTGCTTCACTTTACCAGTCTTTCCATTATTTTGAGTCCATGTTACCATGTTTCTGTCAGCCTTTGGCTGTAGGAATCTTTATCGATTTTCATATGTATGATAACCCCCAGGACCAATTTCTGTAAAAGATTGTTGGTGTTACCGATGACCTTAGTAACTGATCTTGCAGCCCAAGGCTACATCCAGTTACAGGAAAATATTGACTCCTTTGGAGTGGGAAATTCTTTGATGAGACTATACTCCCAGTGACACAACCTTGCCAGAACTGACTTTTCACTTGGTTATTACCTCTAGCAAGCAGAAAAGTTGTATCGTTGGGAACACAGTCTTGTCAAAGAATCAGTCACTCCAGAGGAGTATACAATTCCCTATTACTGGAAGTAATTCAGCCTTGGGCTACAGGAGCCTTTACAGAGGTCCTCAGTAACAAAAGGACTCTCTCATAGAAATTGGTTCAGAGGTAGTTTTATATAGATATATATGTGTCAGAGGTGGAGGGAAAAAGGAGGAGCAGGAGACCAAAATGGAGGTGGAATGATGAAGTGAAAAAGATTTTGAGCGATTGGGGCCTGAACATGCAGGAGGGTGAGAGTTGTGCAAGGAATAGAGTAAATTGGAATGATGTGGTATACCGGGGTCAACGTGCTGGCAATGGACTTAACCAGGGCGTGAAACATCGGGTAAACCATGGAAAGGCCTGTGGGGCCTGGATATGGATAGGGAATTGTGGTTTCCGTGCATTATACATGACAACTAGAGAATGAGTGAATGAATGTGGCCCATTTTCTGTTTTCCTGGCACGACCTTGCTGACGCAGGGGGTGATGCCTGGAATGAATGAAGGCAAGTGAGTATGAATATGTACATAAGTGTATATGTTATGTATGTGTATGGGCGTGTATGCATATGTGTGTGTATATATATGAGTGAATGGGTCTTTCTTCGTCTGTTTCCTGGTTCTACCTCGCTGATGTGGGAAGTGGTGATCAAGTAT
>JAUTXX010506218.1:0-12213 GCA_032273605.1 Panulirus laevicauda | reverse complement strand
GTTATAGTAGAGAGAGAGAGAGAGAGAGAGAGAGAGAGAGAGAGAGAGAGAGAGAGAGAGAGAGAGAGAGAGTGTATAGAAACACACAACAATAAAAGGAAAACTACGCAGGATGTTACAGAAGCGCCAGTCAAGGTCATTGACAAGATATACTGAAGGGTTTGCACTTGGCGAGCTCCCGGTAACCTGCAGGTTGATAATGGTGAAGATTAGGTCTGTGTGTGAACGTAGCAGCTGCCGCCACTACTTCGAGAAACCATGTCGTCTGAAGCGATGAAAACATTCTCTTCTTTTTAAAGGTTCAGGTAAAATCTTTCACCGAAACCTAACTGCTGTTCTCTCGTTCTGTTACTGAACCAGTTATGGTCCATGTGGCTGCAGATAAGATTCTGAATACCTCTCGTGATTATTAACTGCAGTGAGGGAGATGGACTTGACGAACTTTAAGAATTTGATAAGATTTTTTTTTCTAAAGGCTCCCGACAATGCGTTGACCAAAGAGAAGGTGAGGAAAAGAAAGGAAAAGGAAGACAATGTGGTACTTCCCCTGTAAGGCAATCGAGAATTAGTTTCAGTTACACCCATTACACGATGAACAAGCAGGAGGGAAGGAGTGGTCATTCACATACGAAGCTGAGTTGGAATGGCTTCGCCACCTGGTATTACTACATCATTCTTTTCTCTCGCTGGAACTTCTGAGGGAGACGTCCTGGTGTCTGCAGCAGCAGCTGACAATGATATTGGTGGCTCGATAGTCCATATATCGTACAACCAGGCGCCTGTGTCCTCCAACTTCGCTGGACTCTCCCATATTTTCGTCCAATTTATAAATTATCTCATATCCATCCCATTTTACGTCGGCCTTTCTCAACGGAAGTCGCTTTTCCCTCCCGTATACCCCAGCTGCGTCGCTGTACTGTGTTGGACAGCCACCCCCATAATCCTCACAGTTTATGACACCTTACAAAGTCTTCAGGTCCTCCTTCCCCTGCACGACACCTGTGTCGGACAACGAAAACCCGACGTAATATTGTTGTCCTTCACTATTGTTTTGCAGTGTGTGTGTGTGTGTGTGTGTGTGTGTGTGTGTGTGTGCGTAAAAGAAAATTGAATTTCGCTTCACGTGGTAAAACGCCCTTTTAACTCTGAGTTGGTGGTGTAAACAACAACAACAACAACAACAACAACAACAACAACAACAACAGTGGGTGTCAAAACCTATCGTTTTTTCTTAGCTTTTTACTTTCAAAAATGAAATTGGTAATTGCGCTTCATCTTCTTTCCTCACTCCTCATTACTTTTCCGTCATGAAACGAGAACTTAATATGTAAATGATCAGTAGTCAATTACCTGTCTCGAAGCAGAAATCTTAGCTGTAAATGATCAGATGTAAAATAGTTGTCTCCATCTTGACCTTTTTTTTTTTCAGAATTGCAATATAATTTTTCATCTCAGTAACAAAACACTTCACTTCATAGTTCCTTCCCTCTGGTAAAAGGGAAATATTACGAATAATTGTAATGTTAAAAGTTGTAACAATAATTTCTTTATGTTTTATCAACAATTTCAAACCCATTGCATGGGATGGATGAAGAAAATGACTTTGATTTGATACTATTGTGATACTCTCTGTGTGCTGTCCGTATCTAGTCTTCGTACTGCCTATACTAGTCTGTGCAACGTCCTTATCCAGTCTGTGGTCCGCCCATATCCATTTTGTGTATTGCTAATACCGCCCATATCCAGTCTATACACCACCCGGATCCAGTCTGTGCATCGCTAATACCGCCCATATCCAGTCTGTGCACCACCGACTATGTCTTGACCCTTGTGGTGTACATGACTGGAATCATTTCTTTTCGGAGGTGAAGCAGCTTCCGCAGTGCGGGAACACAGATGATATGCAGAGTGGGGCATAAACCCACAAGGATTTGAGATTACTACTTTGCTGTATTAGTTAATCCTACATTAAAGATATGCTCTGATCTCCCTGCGTTTTCTGCTCTTATTCTTTCTCATTTTAGAGTCTCACTTGCTGTCTTACTCACTTCTTCAGATGTATTGTTTCTCATTCACTTTTGCTCATCCACTGTCTCTCATCCACTCTTTCTCATCAACTATCTGATCCAGTGACAATCATCCACCACCTCTCATCCACTATCTCTCATCAACACACTTATCCACTATCTTTCATTTGCTGCATTTCATTGATTTTCTGATCCACTTGCTCTCATCCACACTTGATCCACTGCCATCCATCCCTGGCTTAGATCCACTGTTTTTCATCATATATCTACTTAAGTGATTTTCATCCGCTACTTTTCATCAACTCTCTCATCCACTGACTCTCATCCAGAGCGTCTAAGTCACTACTTCGGTCAGTTACCTCTAACCCACCGCCTCTCATCCACTATCTCTCAACCACTTTATCTCACCCACTACCTCTCATCCACATACTTAAATCTCCACCCACTTTCACCTCTCCTCCACCTCTAGTTACTCTTCTCTAGCCATTCTCTCTCACCCACTGTCCCAAGTCTTCAGCTGAGAGAGAGAGAGAGAGAGAGAGAGAGAGAGAGAGAGAGAGAGAGAGAGAGAGAGACTCTAATCTAACCTGCTCTCATCCGCATGCTACAGCCGTACTCAACAGCCACATAAAGTTGCTTATATGTAACAAGTTCAGCACTTCACTTCCGGCAGGGGTACCAACGAACTCATCCCTCCCCCTCTGTGGGAGGGTCAGGAAGGTGTGGCTGTACATCCCAAGGAATATACAGCAGGAGGCAGTGTGTAAGATTGTTAGTATCATCACTTATATCTATATATCCATTCATGATTACTCCAGGACCAATCTCTATCAGACAGTCTTGGTGTTAACTCAGGACCCCTTTCTAAAAGCTCCTGTAACCCAAGGATGCGCTACTTCCTGTATCAGGGAAATTTAGAATTCTTTGGAAATTTAGAATTCTCCAAGAAAGAAGAAACCAAAAACGAAAAATCAGTGGATCTTTTGTCAAGAATGAATAAATTGTGTGATAAAAGCGATACATTGACTAATATCATATTAGTAAACACATAGATTCCCACAACATGAAAACATTAGGGAAATCCCCAGGAATCTTGCAAAATACATCGTGAAATTTATTCATTGAATAGTTTTATCTCCGGCAATATATTTCTCATATTGTTGACCCCTGTAAATAATAGGTGAGTTGAGAGAGAGAGAGAGAGAGAGAGAGAGAGAGAGAGAGTCATTATACTTTGGGAAGCGTCTTTTACTCTTTTTTTGAGGTTGGAATATACAGCCATGAGAATGCCTCCATCCATCTGGGGGAAATTGATGATATGTATTTCTTCCCCCATCCTGACCATCCCTCTTGAGAAAGCCTCTTGAACTAGGTGATCGAGGCCGTTTATTCTCCTTCAGCCCTCAAGTGCTTAGTGCTCCTTAACTTCCCGTCTTGAGCCCAGTCTGTGTGAAGACTTCGAGTGATGCCCAGTGTACCTGAGATCGAGTGAGCCTTTGTGAGCCTTCCTCGGTCGGTAGGTTGCTCCTCGCTGCTCCTGGCTGTTCCTGCTGCTACTGACGGTATTCTCTTGGGTGACGCTGTTGCTGTTACTGTTACTGCTTCCTAAGGTACTCACCTGGGTGACGTTACCACTACATACATGTTGCTGTTGATGATGGTGTTATGAATAGTCGAGTGATTTATTCTTTTTTCTTGTTCGCACACTGGTATTTCCTGATTGGCTCTTGTAAGTTTTGTTTACCTATTTCTGAAGGTGCTGAATGGGATGCGCTCTTGGCGTCATCTCGCTGTATATTCAGTTATCTTCTTCAGTTTCATTTCTGTCTTGCTACCTTTTGGTACGTGTCTACGTAATCATCTGTCATTCTGCTTATCTCTTTATACTACAATACACGTGTCTAGTTATCTTATTCTGTTAATGTGCTTACTTACCTGCCTTAGTTATCTTCCCTCACATCCGATTATCTTTTGCATTAGCTGTACCTCTATTAGGTTATCTGTATGATTATCTTTCTGCTGAACCGATGCTTTATCTGTTTAGCTGCTGATATGGCTATCTGTCTATGAGTCCGACTTTATAAACATGATTATCATTCAGGATGATATCAATTCAGGTAGGAGGCTTTTATGTAAAGCAACATCATAGAAACTGTGGTCATTGATTTTGCCTTTGGAGGTCATTGTACGTTCATAGGATGTTTGGAAGGGGAAGCTTAACAATCGAGAAGTAGGAGGAACTACTTTCAGTCATTATAGCCAAAGTTTCGATACATCACAAAGCACTCGTGACTTGGTCTGGTCACTTGTGTCTGCTCGATGCTGCCTCTCTCTCTTCCTCTTCCCGTAGACCTGCTTATAAACACCGAGGTGATTTTGAGGAAAAGATGTAATTACGTTATTGATATAAATCACATAAATCACTAATGAGTTGTAAGTTTTTTTTAATCGTTTATTTTCTTTTTTGATCGTATGTCGCCAGAAATTTTCTTGCTAACTTTTTAGTGCAATCTAGTCTCTATCTTTGAGCAAAGGTCTTCGACCAATCTTCTGGTAGTTTGATTGATATGCTACCATAAAGATAATTCACCTATCGTAGTATAGGAAACTTTATAACGAATTTCTACTTTATTTGACGATCATGTAGGCGTTTACCATACCGTCTAGAAGGCGTTTGTTTAAGGAGAGTGAGAGAAGGAAAGTAGTTGGCAGCGTTTGGGACACTATCTTCTTAAAGAACGAAGATCCAGTCCAAAGCCTTTTTTTTAGCATAATTCAATTACTGACGAGGAATATATAGCTTATATAGCAGCCCTCAGACATATACGTCATCAGAGTAGAGATGACTTTATCTAATAAAACTTCTGATAAAGTTCTCGTGTTAGCAGTAAGGTACGAATAGATGTTAAGTGTCAGACCTGCAGTGATGTTACACAGAACAGACAGAAGATTATTCTGTCAATGAAACTCTCTGGTATTTGCCATGTGCAAATTCTATCATTCTCATGGACTAATATTTCTGTAATCCTATAATTTCCACGATGTTTATGATAGAATTTGAAAACTTCATAAAAACATAGCTTTGTGCATTTTACCTTAACACTTTTTCTTCAGATCTGATAAATGAAATATGTGTTTTTCAAACAATTCATGACGATATTTGAACATGCTTTTTTCATGAGTAAATTGCGTAATTGACAACCAGTTGACATGGATTTAAATGATTTCTTTTTTTATTGTTCGCTAGAAAACAGCCTCACCAGTCAGTTCAGTTTCACCAGTCAAATCACAGTTACACTGTCACCAATTGATTACAGTTCACCATTCAATTACAGTTTCACCAGTCAGTTACAATTTCTCCAGTAAAATTACAGTTGCATTGTCACCAATTAATAACAGCTCATCAATCAGTTACAGCTTCACCAGACAGTTACCTTGTACAATAAGGCAGCATAGAGGATGTACGTGTTTCTGATATCTAAATCATTATGGTTTCTTGTTTCTTAATTGTGTATTTTTCTTGTCATCAACAGAGTCTTCGATTATGAAGATAATTGAAACACCTTCTCAACACTGCCTGCTGCATGTTTGCCATTCGTCTATACATACATTATGTATCATATAAAGTCTATTCCTCGTATTTTTCCGAGAATGTAGGATATTTTCCATCCTGCTTGTGTTTCAACATTCATTTAATCAATGATTCTAAAAGCATCGTGTGTTTACAAGGGATACAGTTTGAGTAATTATTTCAAGTCGAGTTAAGCCCATGTCAGTCTCTGTATTGAGAATGATTCTCTCGTTCTTCTTTTCTTCTTGCATAAATATGTTCCTTGCATTCCAGTATATTTCACAGTTTACATCACTATGTCGTCAAGAACAAACCTAGTGCTATAATTTCGACCTGAGACACATTACCCGCCAGCAGCCCACACTGACCACATCTCCACGGTTACACCTCCTCCCTCCTCTCCCAGTTATACAATCTTTCTCCCATTAACAACCCGGAACAACATAACCAATTATCTTGTTTAAAAAAGTTCTGTCAGGCTTGATTAGTCTGACCCTCACAGTCCTACTGCATCTGACAGACAGAGTTCCAAAAGAGATTACAAGGGGCGTCCTGGACTCATCCACTCAGGATGTTGTGTTGTAGGTTGTAGAAGACAAGAACAAATGAGGAAATAAAGAAGGTTTCTCCCCTTACAATCGGACGGAAACTCAATGAATAAAGACTACACATCTACAGCTTTTAACACACGAGTTGTAGCACAGGATACCATTAACAGAGGCACGAACACTCACTCTTGATTCATGCCCGTGGAAAGTCAGTGATACGTACTCTCTATCAGGAGATAACCTCACAGTTCTACCACCACTTCCAATCACTGTTTATGCCTGATCATGCTTGAAGTATACCTTAAACGCCTTTAGTGTTACTGTAAATCCCTAAAGACACCAGTGCAGTCGTGTTACCACCTCGTTACCCGAGTCAATATATAGTAACGAGGAGAGCACACGGAAGTAAGGCCCCTGCGTGAATGTTGCCCAGCAGGAAGTAAACTGCTGGAATCTGTGTGTGAGAAAGATGTGGGAGTTTGACATTATCCCTAACCTTTCGCCAGTCCCAAATTAGGAGAACAGTTATGGAGACAAACTGTTTGCTGGGAAATGTTCAAATGGCTTTGACATAAAGGATATTGAAGTATTCAGCAAAATTTTTATATTCTACTGAGGGCCAAAAGAAGAATACTCTCCCCAGTTATTTCTTCTTTTCCACCACATCTAAAGAAACACAAAGAGCTAATAGAAGGTAAAGATTTGGGAATACAAAGATGATATCATTATTATGAGCAGTGGATTACAGAGAAAGACTACAGGCCTGTAAACAGTCCATTATAGAAGAGAGAAGAGTGAGGGTTGACCTGATCACAACTTTATTTTTCTTAATCTCGCTATTACCGTAGACAAATTCCTCGAAAGATATAGGGATAGAAGAGAACAGCCAGAAGATATATCAGAGTATTAAGTAAATGAACTTGTTGAAAAAAGATGTAAAGAAGTGCTTTGATGATAAAAGATTGATGGATGAATGAAGAAATACTAAATGAGGGAAGCATACTGGAGTCAAAAACGTTTTATGATAGTAGGGAAGGTGCAAGAGATGGGGCCGCACGAGTGTAAAACCTCCCTTACCGCACAGAACAAGTAAGTAATAAATAATCACATACATACACGAAATTGTGGTTAAGATCAAGACACAAGCGTCGCTTGTTGCTAGTGTTATGAAGGTGGTTCTCAGAGACGCCACCACCAGCCAAGGTCTCCTCCTGCTCCTGCTCCTCCCAGGATAGCCCAGCAGGTGCCACATTATCAGCACGTGCCGCCTGGGTTTCGTAATCAGTGCAGATGGAGAATCTTTTGTGTACAAAGTGATGGGGTCGTTGGAGCCTCCTGTTGAGGCCCTTACGTGGCTGGCGATGGCCTCCCGAGGTCAGTATTACGTCGGTTTTGATTCAGGATTGTGAGCTGTGTTGATCCTCAGTTTAGGTTGTGTTACTATGAGTAAAATGCTTGTATTACATAAGACATTCATGATGAACTCTCTACCTGCCTTCTACTCGTCAACAGGTTTGTGGTTCCCATGTTCTTCCTAAAATGAGAAGAAAAGACACAGTAGACTGCTAATATGTGGTTAATCTCCTCGTTATTGGCTCCGTATAGATAGCGGGTGCGAAGCAGGTCTTCTCAATGGAGAGAGAGAGAGAGAGAGAGAGAGAGAGAGAGAGAGAGAGAGAGAGAGAGAGAGAGAGAGAGAGATGCATAAAGTGTTATCAATATATGTTATCACAATACATCACAACTTCACTTATGTTCGCTTCGCCTGTCCTTTGTATCACTGCCAGAGGCAAATTTTTATGCCAACTTTTGTTTTTGTTAAAATTTTTGCGTAAACCTTCGTAATATGTTCAGTGAATGATAAACACGAGATAATACGCAACATCTCACGTCAGCGCGAGGTCCCTTGCTAATATAATGATACACTTCGCATTTCCACAAACAGTAACTTATATACATTATATCTGAGGGATTGATGCTCGGTATTTACAAATAGAAAAAAAAACAATAATTACCTTCATGTGAAGTTTGAAAGAAATGAACCGTCATTCACAATACTATACAAGCGAGAGTAAGGTTCATCAGCTTTAAAGAGGAAGTAGATGAAAGAAGCAGTTAATTCAGCTGCATAACAGATACATATACTTGGGTATGTGATAGACTCTCCTAATGCAAAGCTGTAAAGTGTATACCAGATCGTACCAGACTGTATTCCTAGACGATAAATATATTGTTCCATGGGTACAGACGCTGTCAAAACCAACCACGGTGTGTTATTACCCCAAGGCATACATTAAAATGTTTTTTACTTACTCTGTCGGAACAGTGAGATCCACCCTTCGCCCTACGCCTGCAAGTTTCCTGTTAGCCTCAGTGTCGCACCTTTTCTCTAATGTCCAAGCTGGGCCGAGGCAGCTGGCGTGCACAGAGCAAACTGAGTTAGACTGTCTGGGGTTGCGCTACGTGCAGGCGCTGCCACCCTCTTATACCCATCATCGGCCACCTGGGTTCGGCTCCTAGTGTGTGGATCATTTCTCTGGGGTCTTAAGGAAGTTAAAATCTAAAGGAAATCATAAGTTTAATGAATATTCTTTTGGTGATATGATTAAGCGGTACATTCTACTTACACTATCGGTACAAATACGAGTAATCAGTCCCTGACTATATGATCAACCAAACATGAGAGATTAATGATTATTTATAGAGTTTATGGTATAAATTGCCTCACTATCATGAAAACGAAAATATTACCAATACTCTTAGGCGAGATGATCATCTTACTGAGTCGTACATCAAGTTGGGAACTTTCTAAGATAGTCTAGCTAGCTCTTTTAACTTCACATTCTATCTTGCAGCCTGGGAGAATGGTACGTAATGATATTCAAACCACATTAGCACAGAACACCTCCCTCCTGCCTGGGCACATTGCCTGGCGGTGGAATTGCATCGCACTAGATTTCCTCCTCAATGTACGCTTTTGTCTCTCTGCTTATCAGCAAAAGATTATGTCCGGACTGAAAAATGATATCAGTAAATAATGACTCACCGCCACCCGGAAATAAGCATTTATTTCTTTTGTCAGAAAAACGAAAATTGTTTACTAGAGGAACGAGAAATTACGCAACGATGCTTTTACGGCACGCCTCCCTCTCTCTCCCTCCATCCCCGAGCAAAAATGATATAAAAAAGACTTTTACGCTGAGCATTTTGGTTTGTTGTTTTTATTCAATCTAATGGATGACTAGTGGTGGTAGGAAGGAAGACACTGTTTGAACCTATTTCCCATCAATATAAACATACACGTACATATACATAGACACATGACATATCTTCTGTGAAAAGAAAGAATGATAATCAAGACAAAATAAAACTGATAATAAGTAATCTTTTCATCTCTCTCTCACACTTGTTCACCGTTTCCGGCGTAAGCAAGGTAGCGCCAGGAACAGAATTAGAAAAGGTCTCATTCGTTCACATAATAGGTGATATACAAAGAATATATCCGGCTTCTATTCCAAGCAGTATCTGAGATGATCATAGCGACAGATTCTGACATGTACAGGAAGTAACAATTGTTTCTAAATCATTTTGATCTTACGTTCAAGATTTCATGATTAATCTTATAATGATTCTTAGGAAAGTCCACAAGACGTGTAAAGCTCAGATTCAACTGTGTATCATACATAATGTATGATGGATACACATCAACGGTGACCCCAGCCTGGCCACCAACAGGTGTATGATGGTAACCAAAGCCTGGCTATCACCAGTATGGCGAAGACTCGACCAGCTAACATGTTGTAAGTGTCAGCATCACAGGTGACACGAGAGGACATACTGGACCTCGTAGTCTATACTTTTCTCTCATCTTTAATTCACTTGGCTTGTCTCCAGGGTGTGTTAACACTGGGGAATAGCAACCAGGTCAGTGCCTCACTTGACGTGAATACACACACACACACACACACACACACACACACACACACACACACACACACACACACACACACGCACATATGCATACAAGCGCATGCTTACTCACAGGCACAAAAGCACATATATGTATACGTACAGGGATGTATGTACACTTACATACACATGAACATACATATGTACAAGTAAATAAATATATACATTCATGGAAGACGTCAGCAAGCGGTGATTATGGAGATAATGTGGAATACATCAGTGGGTGATGGTGATAGTGGGAGAGTAGAGTACGTCAGTGGGTGGTGGTGATAGTAGGAGAGTGGAGTACGTCAGTGGGTGGTGACTATTACGGGGAAACAGGGAAATTCAGTGGGTGGTAACAGTGGTGCGAAAGTGGAGTAGATCATTGGCTGGTGACAGTAGTGGGAGACTGGAGTGGTCAGTGTGTGCTGATGATAGTGAGAGTCTGGATTAAGGTTGTAACAGTAAGGAAAGAGTGGAGCAGGTCAGCATGAGGGAACCTATTTACTGTACCTAACATGGGAGAGTGTGGGAGGGTATATAAGGAAGAAACTGGACTACCGTCAGAAGTTCCATCCTGGAAAGCATAAGACACAGAGGGCTATTATGGCAAGAATCATCTCTCTCTCTCTCTCTCTCTCTCTCTCTCTCTCTCTCTCTCTCTCTCTCTCCCTGAAAGTTGAGACATTTCCGCACTTGCTGACATTTGAATTCTTTCACAAACACATTCGTCAACATCCAACTAAACATTTTTCCTTATATTTACATCGCAATACATACATTTCTAGTTATCGAAGTTGTGATCTCATAGACAAACAAGAACTCACAAATTCACAGTAAAATATAGACCCGTCTGAGAAAGAGCCTTGGAAGGCCTTCACTTTAACTTAGCATCTGAGAGAGAGAGAAAAAAAACTTTAATTGAATCTCTTCAGCGAATCTGACCTCCGATAATTCCAGGTGCCGAACTCCTGATGGGGGAACAGGGTTGCTGATTAGCCCTATAACTTTGGAAATCTCAGGAGGGAACTCAGGAGCGTCACTCAGTCTCAAGGGTGCGTGAGTGACGCGCCGAGGGACCTAATGGTTAAGGGGGAGTCTTGGAGGGTGGAGAGGTAGGCTGCGCCACTGTTAATACCGAGGATATCTTGGTCTCTGTGGGTGAGGCATAAAGAAACCCCTTTAACATGCAAGACTTAATCACACAGTTCTGTCAGAATGCCGTATTTTCCTCAAGTACCGCTCGAAGAGTTTACAATGTAGACACCCTGTTTGTTGGAGTACAGGCAGACACAGTGAAGGTTACAATGCTTCCAAGATATCAAATCGAAGTCATCATTTGAGACAGCACCAGTGATCACTACCTGAGATTTTCCTATTAGCACTGCGATTTGAGAATGATCTGGCCACAGTGCCTTATGTAGTCGTCCCGGCAAACACAAATGTAGCTTCTGAATATTCTTTTCTATGAGCTTTATCTTTATTTCAGAACCCATGTTGTCCTCAGGGAGAGGTCATGCATGAATAACTGCTGCTGCCTGTGGCACAGGCTCTGTCAGAGGATATTCAGATGGTCAGTGGGTGGTGATAGGGTGGCAGCACAGGTGGAGGACGTCCAGTGGGTCAGTGGGCGGTAAGAGGGTGACAGTGGTGGATGAGTGGTGTTGGTCATTGGGTAGTGATTTTGCTGGGAGAGTGGTAGGTGGCTAGTAGGAAGCGATAGCAGTGGGGGAAGTCAAGTAGACCAGTGCATGTCGTCAGTAGTGGGAATATGAAGTAGTTAAAAAGGACCATGATTGTAGAAGGTGAGTGTAATCATTCAGTGGATAGTTATGGTCTTGGATGGCACCCTCCAGCAGCCTACCCTCACCAACAGAAGACTAGTATTCTCACCTCCACATGTGTCATGCTAAGCCTGGTCCCCACTAGACACATGCTGTCCCCAGCTTTCAAAAGATCCATGGTGTGTCTGACGCACTGACCCAGGTCGGTAAGGTAGTTATCTGCCTTGTTTATCTTGTTCAGTGAACCCAGAGTTGTTACTTGAAACATGCTTGTATCAGCATCATCAAATGAGAGTAATGTAAGGTCTGTCATAAATAAATGAATAAATTGA
>JAUTXX010506207.1:0-12213 GCA_032273605.1 Panulirus laevicauda | reverse complement strand
TCTCTCTCTCTCTCTCTCTCTCTCTCTCTCTCTCTCTCTCTCTCTCTCTCTCTCTCTCTCTCTCTCTCTCTTACCAACCTGCCTTTGAAATATGGTTATGCGATGCATACATCCCGGCAGCTGAAAAGAAATATTGCGCCAGACGTCTGTCTCATAATTCTGCACCAGTTACTTGTTACGTAATGCATAACAACTACATACATGTATAGTATGGGGAGAGAGTTTTTTTACTTGTAAGGCTCCATCCCCTGAACTTCCTTTACCAACGATTTTGCAATTACGCAAGGCTAGCTCGCAGTGCTCATGTTAGTTACAAGTTGTTGAGAGATATGTGGAGAAAAAGCGTTTGTGGAATGAATGCCAGCACGATCCTAAGTCCGAGAGGGAAACTTGAAAGCCAGCGAAGTAGTGGCTGTGCGCCACCGGTTACAAACCCAATACTCAGGCGAAGGTAGCTATGGTATCGATTCTACTTCCCGTTAAATTACCCAGATTTATTTGCGGCCTCAATCTAAACTGTGGAAGAAACATGAAAGAAGGCACCTCCCAGCCACCTCTAACTCTGCCCCAACTGCCGATAGCGACAGAATATACGATCTTAGAACTGCATTAAAGCGCTTCAGGAATATGTACGTTGTATCGATTAGTGGTTATAAATTGAAGTTGACGGCTCTAATGATCCTGGCAGTTTATTGGCCTGAAGCCTAAATAACGAACAAATTAGGGTGTTCCGACGAACTCTTATTGAAATCAAAGTTGTGGAAAACCGTAGTGAGATCAGCCTGCTAAACGACCCCTAAATTCATCATGTGCATTTCAGATGACAGCAATTTTTGAAGCACAGCAGTCTGACTTTATACGAAGGACGACCAATGTCTTATAATCAGAAACTCACAGATTATGGGAACATTGAGCACAGACATTCAGAAGTAGGTAGAAGTTTATACGGTGTGTAATAATAATTAGAAGTCTGTAGTTACGATATCGTTCGACCCGCACTCAGAACATTCAATACTCCATACAAACAAAACATATAATCACAGATAAAAGAATTCAATGATATTCTACCACTCTAAGTATCTCTATGAAAAAGGTAACTGAAATTACCTAAATCTTCATATACACCATCATGTCTTGTTATCTTTCCTTCTCATGTTTTCTTATAGATGGCCCTGGTTGTCGGAACTCGCCCATGACAAGCGCTTGTATACGTCATGCCCTGGCGAGAACAGGCGCTCAAGTACAAAATGTAAACAATGGAGCGCACTAGTCTCGCCGAGTCGCGTGCTTGACCTCTGGCACGTACACTTCTTGGGTACGATAAGAGGCAAAAGCTCTTTTTTTACTCCTCAGTGGAGGCAGTATTATACTGGTGACAGCCATTCAAAATACAGTAAGCAGTTAATGTGGCTTCAGTGGGTCTGTTAATCCGAGATAAGTCTAGTGTATATCTGTGTATCCTGCTGTCACTGTTTGTAAACTGAAATGTTTAAGATTCAAAGCGCTACTTGGTATCTGGTATGCCTTGATGGTCCACAGGCCGCCTCATTGTTCAAAAGCATGACGAAACCAAACCAAGCTAAGACCAAACTTATCTCTCATGCGTCAATCAACGTTACTCTGTACTCTTAAAGAGACGGGGGCACTACAAGTGTAGAACTCTCTCCTGTTACTGCACAAGTTACTAGGAACAGGAACACTGACATGCTGAAGCAAAACAGTGGTCTGTGATCTGCTATGGAAACAACAGAGTGGCCTGTAGACCAAGGTGGCCCAGAGACCAGATTGCGCTTCAGCCTTTGTTGAATGATAAATAATACAATTATTCAAGGTATGCCTTAAGTTGCATACATTAATACAGCCTATCCCAATACTCTGAACATATTGAGGTCCACACTTCTGTTGCATTCAATGGAAACGGAATCAAAATTTATGAAGATTTAACACAGGATTTCTGAAGGAGTTTCCAGAGCGATTCCCACACCATGGTTTACGTGCAGGCCTACCCAGGTTCTTATTCTTAAAGCAGCGATTAGACCACAGCCAATCCCAATTGTTCATTCTGCCCTTGGGGCTGGATGATCAATTATTACCTGGCTTAGGCTAGGGTGTGTGTATGTACACATAAAAATAAAGACGGTACATATAAACGAGGTTAAGAGGTGGAGCAACCCTACTGTAGAATTCTCTTCCCAATAAAACTACAAATGATAATCATATACTCACACAAAAGTGTATAAATAAACCCCACAACACATACAGTAATCACACACACATACGCTTATCATTGGGTGTTGCTGGACTCAACCTGTAAGTTGTTGCACAAGTGTGAATCACCTTTGGCAATGCTGTTTCAGTCAGTGGATGGAAAGGCATACAGTCATATTAGGTTCTTGCTCCTGATTGAAGCACAGCCTGGTAAAGCATGCAGTTTGATCCTGTCATTTTTATATTTAACAGCTGTTTCATTTATGTACTCTTCATTCAACAAAATGTAAAAAAAATTGTATTTTGTGAGGTATGTAGTTGTCAGTAATGTGAATCTTCTTATTGCAAGGTGGAATTTTCAGTGCATTAGGATTCAGAGTATCTTTTTATTTATCTCATGTGTATTTGACCTTTCAGTTATGAACAATGACTGTGAAAGTGAAATCTGAGCATGTATATCACGAACCAGTGGAGATTGTGGCAGCCACACACCTCACAAAATTTCCAAATGAATATGATCCAAATATCCTTTCCTGTAATGTTATTGAAAAGAGAAGAGATAGAGATGGAAGAACATATACAAAAAGAGTGGCTGCTGTTCGAAATGTTTTGCCAACAATTCTGAGAAGGGTAGGTTGTTTAATTGCGTCATTTGATATACGCTGTAGCATGATAGATAATTATATCTGACTGGTAAAAGTAGCATTTCATCATAATCTTGAAGTTTATAGATAGTAGTTTTTGCTCCTTTTTACTGTTTTACTTTCAGACATGCATTATTTAAAGTAAGCTCATGTTAAGGAGTCAGTACCTGACAAATATACAGTGTTCACAAAAAATCTTGTCCACCCCCTCATATTTTCAAAGGCAATGTCACACTTACATTTTAGTACTACATCATCTCTCCTTGGGCCGTGATTACTATCTGCTGACATCTGGGCATGGAACTGCCAAGGTCCTGAAGCATTCTAGGTCCATGTTTCAGGTACACAGAGTCTTGATCTCCTGAATGAGGCTAGGCATTGACGAGTTTTTGCAGGATGCATACTTGATTGGGTATAATTCTGGAGATTTCCCAGCAGTTGAATATTTTTTCACAGATAACCAGTTCATCATCTTTCTAGCATTTTGGCAGAGGGTAATGTCCTGGATAAAGCGATCATGCCCATGAATCTTCTAAAAAGGAAGAAGCCCTCTAGCATCTTAATGTGCTGCTCTCCATTCATTGTAGTGTTTTTAGATAAGAAGTACAACCCTGTCCTATCAATTGCACCATGAAAGAAACACCAGACCATCATACTATCTGGGTGTTGCACCATCTTCACTGTGTTGTGAGTCATACCAGTTAGCACCCTCTGGCCTCCTCATCCTACTTCACTGTTGTTCACTTCAGTCCTTGTGTTCCTTTGAAAGTGCGAGTCATTTGCATTTCATTTCCTTCATAAACTGGGGTTTAGCAGCTGGCTTGCTGTAGGGAATTTGAAGGTCCTTTGAGAGATGTTTCATATAAGTTTTGGATGGTTTTTATTGATTTGGCTGAATAGTGGGGATGCTTCAGTACTTTTTGTCATAGGAGGTTATGTGTAGATCTGGAAGTCTTCCTAGGTGACCAAGGACAGGTATTGGAGGTGGGATGACATTGTTTGGGAAGTCATGTGCAATGACATGTAGCTGCCTGATTCTGCATTCTGAACACCTAGTGCATCTAAAAATTTCACAATTTCTTGTTCCAGCCATGAATTTGGGCTTTCTTCTTTTTACAAATGTAAGAGCCAACTGTCTTGAAGCACAGGTGGAATAAATACAGTGCCCTAAAGTGAAATTCTCAAATTGAATTGATAGCCGAGTAGAGCAAAGAAAGAATACTCCTCTGTAAAGATAGCCTGAGGCAGTTTACTGGTGTTCTCACTGTTAGAAATACTTGTCTCAGTGACCAGAAATGAGGATTTCTCCCTGAAAGAGTGTCATATGCAATGCATCTTAGCCATGAATCGCCTTTAAAAACACATGGGGGTGAACAAGGGTTTTTGCAGATACTGTAAGTATGCAATAATGGTTGTCTGCATATTAATTATACAAGATATGATTTAATTTTTGATAAATCTCTGTAATTGTTTACAGGTAATTCTGTGATTATGAACAGGCACTGTCAGAGCAACTAGCTAGTAGTTTACCATTTTCTGGCACATGCACTTCTGAGATAATGCTTACTTCTTACATATATACCTCATTCTGTTATTTGCATTATATATTGACCATCATCTTCATCTGCCCTAATTTATCTCAATTTCTTTAGTTATACTTTGATTTAATATAATATGTTTGAACGGTTTTTAAATGGTAACTACCATTATAATTCATATTTCCTGTTTACTTCTTCTGTCCTTAATATTTCCATTGTTTTACTTCAGGTGTACCGCTCTGAAAATTCATATTTGTTGCTTACAATTTGCTTTTCCACTAAACTTTTCTGTATCTGGTGACTTGCTATTTTGTAAATTTTTTGTGTAGCTCATGCAAAATGTGCAAGCATTCATACATTTTTGCCCTTGCTCCTAGTTTAGAGTTTCCTCTAATATGTCATTTCATCATCCATTTTTATAACCTATATTAAAGGTAATCCTGTCGATGATGAGTAATTTTGCTCTTGTCTCTGAAAGTTTTTAGAGTTGGGAGTTTTGATTTTTTGTATCTTTGCTTTTCAAGTACGCATTGAAGATTTTTGCTCAATTTTAGGTAGAAAGCTTGCAAGTTGATAAATTTGAAGTGGAAGAGGAATGTTTGTGGGATCGAAGATTCAGGAAATTCAGTGTCAGATGCCGCAACCTCTCTGTCACCGACTGGGTCACTTTGAATGAAGCTTCCCTTTTTGAACCTCATAAGCAGAACCCAAACTGGTAGGAGTATTATAATTTTTTGATAATTAGAATCCACATTAATAAAATTAAGACAAGATTTTCTGAATGTGGAGAAATGGTGTACTCATTACTCTATGCATTATTCATGATTTATGTTTTTGAAACATCCTACTACCTCCATGCCACATTATTATTTGACTCATTAATTTTTGTAAGATCCCTGCTCTCAGTACAATTGTGCATATATGTAAATGAGTCCCTGATAAGTTAGAAATACACAGTAATGTATAGAAAAATATGTATAGTGTATGTAAATTAATAATATGTTGAAGGTATGACTAGAATGTGCATATATGTATATGTCTGTGTGTGTATATATATATGTATACGCTGAGATGTATAGGTATGTATATGTGCTGTGTGTGGACGTGTATGTATATACATGTGTATGTGGGTGGGTTGGGCCATTCTTTCATCAGTTTCCTTGCGCTACCTTGCTAACGCAGGAAACAGTGACAAAGTATAGTAAATGATATAATGACTAGAATTAGTAAACCATAATTTTTCAGCTTTCCTGTGCATTGTCTATAGACATGGAGAATACAGTATATCTTTCCAAACCTAGATGCTCTCTGCTGGATCCTCCAGATCCTAGTCATTTTGCAAATCTGCTGGTGTCCAGGTCTTATTTGAGTTCTAAGATAAAGATGCCATTCTGAACATTTTGTTCAACTGAGTGCATGGGTACTTGGGTTAGATTATCATCTACTCATCATAATAAATGACTACATTGTTGTATTACAGTCGTCCCTTGCCAGCCATTGGTTTACATTTCCGTAAAATCCTAGGCTGCCAAAACTGCAGTGGTAAGGTACTAGGCATTTTGGAAATGGAGGTTGTTGGTTTGTTAGGGGAAGTGACCTTTGAGAGACATAACTAAAGTCTTCATTTGAACACTTTATGCTATACTTCAAAAACTTGTTTCCATTCCTTATTATTCCCACTGACTACCTATGAATATCACTGCCGCTTTGTCACCACATGCAAGGCTATTAAGCAAGTCCACTTTTTGCTCTAACACTTTACTTTCCTTCACCTCTTTGAGTTAGCACTAATTTTATCACTAGCTTTACAGTCAGAGGTCATATTGCAATTTATTTGTGGGCAAAAAGCACCCAAAAATTAAAGTTACAGCTCAAATGTTTGTATCGAGATCACCAATGGATTTCCTCGCATGGTGAGAGTCACAGTAAGAAAAACAATGCTGGTAGAGCGTGGGTGACAAGGTCAGGGTGACATGATGACCTCACTTGCACTTTACTGTGCATACCTTGCCCCCACTGTACTGGATCTTGCTGGGCTTTGCTAGAAGCAGCCTGCCTGTGCTTGACAATCATCTGAAGGAAACCATGGATACTCAAAATTTGTTTCATTATATGATAAAATGGTATACATTATTTTAGGCATGTATATTCCAGAATGCAGTTATCATTACTGTGGTAAGCAAGGGACTTTTCTACCTTTCTACTGAAAATTTGTGCTCAAATCCAACATAAAACTCACAAAATGTACGTGTAAAATCTTATGTATAATTATCATCCCAAAACCTAAAACACATTTGAAACCTGACACCTTTTCATGCCTACTCATCTGGGTTTGGGAGGATGTACAGTATGTTAGATTATTGATTTATGTTTTGATGTATTAATAATCATTTTAATTACATATATCATGTAATTACATTTTACTGCTGCTTTTCTAAAAATTTCTCTGTGGTCACATCAAGACCTGACATGGCATACAGTGTAGCGTATTATGGGGAAGATGACATTTAAGACATTAGGGAAATACAGTTTTGAGTTGATAGTCCTGTGCATAAATTAAGCTGTGTGGAAGCTTTTTATAACTGTAAACCAGAAGGTAAATTCAGGTTTACTCAGGAAATAAAGATACTATAAAAACTGAATTTTTTTTTCAGGACACATTTTGAACAGGAAGGAACCATCACTGTGCATGGACTTGGCTCATTGGGCTCTCTCATTGAGATTTTTGGCAAAAGGTACTGTATAATTTAGTTTCTGAATGATTTGTTCATTTGTGGAATGTTTAATGTTGAAGTTACCAAAGGTGAAAGTCCCTAACCACATCCAGGCCCCTCAGGCCAATCCATGGTTTACCGTGGCCATTTCACATGCCCTGGTTCATTCCAATGACAGCATGTTGACACTAATATACCACATCATTCCAATTCACTCTATCCTGTGAACACCTTTCATCCTCCTGTATATTCATCCCCCAATCACTCAAAACCTTTTTCTCTCCATCCTCTCATCTCCAATTTGGTGTCCTTGTTCCCCCTTCTGACACATACATAAGATATGAAAAAGAAATATAGATATTTCATACCTGTTCTCCATATCCCATATTAGCGAGGTAGCACCAGGAACACACGAAGAAAGGCCTTATTTGCTTACATCCTTTCTGTAGCTGTCATGTGTAATGCAACAAAACCACACCCACTATTCACAACCAGGCACAACAAACCTATCTGTGATTCTCTCCAGCTGCTTCATGTGCCCTGTTTCAGTCCAGTGACAACATGTTGCCCCCTGTATACCCCATTGCTCCAGTTCACTCCATCCCATGCACACCTTTAACCCTTCTGCAAGTTCAGGCCCCAATAACTCAAAATATTTTTCACTCTATCCTTCCATCTCCAATTTGGTTTCCTCCTTTTCTTGGTACAATCCACTTCTGACATATACAGGTTTGTTACAAATGTAACTACATACTTGTAATTACCTATTTGTTTTGTACAGGGAGGGAGTTTTACACTCTTGGGGCAGCATCTCTTGCATGTGTGTGTGTGTGTGTGTGTGTGTGTGAATACTGTTTGTGTGTTATGGGGAGAGAGTTTTACATTTGTGCTGCCCTCATTCTTAATCATGTATATATGTACCATATCTTCACTTCCTATGTATGCACACACACACACACACACACACACAAAACCTATGAGTGTGTGTGTATATATGTGTGTGTGTGTGTGTGTTACTGGACTTCACCTACATGAGATAAGGTTACACCACAAGTGAGAACTCTCCCTCGGCAAGGCTGTATGACTGTTAAATGATGAAATGGAATCTACAAATGGATAAGAGAGAACCTAATGAACTCAGCGAGGAAAATTTCAGGAAATAGCCATGGAATGATTATCTAAATATTGGTACCTACCAAAGCTGCAACTGGAAAATTTGAATTTACAGAGCACATTGATATGATAACTTAAAGCCAAATAATGAGTGGTATGATAACGAAGATCATTCAGAATAAGAAAAAATAATGATTTATTTTATAAATACTTGCCATTTCCTGCATTAGTGAGGTAGCACACATATAAGAATTAAAATTGAGTACTGCTGCATTATGCACTGATGCAATTATGCAGACAGAAATAATCAAACTATAAGGAATACAGAAACACTTCTCAAGCAGAATTGAATGTATGGAGCATGTGAATTTACAGCCAGAGATTGAAAGAACTTGAACTTTACAGTCAATAAGAATAAGAGGAAGATATATGATAAATACCTAGATGCATAGAAGGTATAAAGAACTCTTTTGATTTAAAAGCAATTCATCAAGGAAGATACCAAGGCATCAAATCTGGAATAATCCCTGAGAGTATAATCAAAAGATTTTGACAAATTTACGGGTGTTCCACAGAGAATCTTGAGAGATCATTTATTACAATACCAGGAGAAATAAGAAAAATGCATTGAGTGACCACAGCACATTAAAAAGGCTCAACTGAATAAATTATTCAAAGGGCAATGCACTGGAGAGGAAACATGTAATTCAGCAAGCAAGACATGTGATGAGTGCTTTATGCTAGCACTGCCACTGTGGCAAAATTTCATTATAGGTTCTTGTAGGGAGATGGGTATTCTATAGTTGCTTCTCTATACATTTCTCAAGCTTTCGATAGGACACTTTATGTCAGTTAATCAGTGTCATCTAGGATGCTTTCAGTTTTCCCTATTTTCATTTTTCTAAGATGTACTCATGATGATGGACCTTTACTTTCATTTACAGATTTTTGAGTGTGGGTGCTCAGCGTGCCATCTCCATTACTGAAAAGCTCATGGCTGAGAAGTCTAAAAGAATTATATCATTTTGGTATTCAGAGTTTCTGTTTGCATAATGAAATCAGGTATGGTAGAACCTCTTTATCTTGCTTTTCTTTAGTTTACATTGCTGTAAGACATACAAAATATGGAAACTCTGATAGTTATTGTAACCTACCACCAAACAAATGCAAACTGGGGATTTTGTTTAGTAATCTTTGTATTACTAATATATTTGAATTTTTTTCATTGTAATAGTAACATCATTGCACACCCCCACCAGTGTCTCTCGAGTACATCCAGTAGTATCACCACACATATGTAAATATCTTTACGAAACATAGCTGCATATGTATTTGAACATGCACAGATCTCTTACATGAGATTAGGTTTTGTTTATACTCCTAGACTCTTGGACTTTTTTTTTTTGTCACTAAAGATGTCTGAACAGCTTTCCAGATGAAATACAGGTTAACATTGTAGCTAAGTTGCTTAGTTTTCTTAGGAAATAGCATGTAGGGTATACACAGAAATATAGTTGCTTTTATTTCAAATTTTTCTTTTATTACTTTCCAGATGTCAGACAATAACAATGCCATGTTCTGCAGCCAGTACAGTTTGCGCAAAAAAAAAAAGACGATGTCTTCTGAAGATATGTCAAGTTTTCAATGCCTTCCACACCTATCAGATTTATCCTGTATAGGATACCACTGAAGCTAGATGTCTAGCATTGACACTTTTTATATGATAATCTACTGTTTTAGCAGATGAGAGATTCTTAAATTGTATAAAGACACAACTCAAAACAAATACATTAAATTCTTCCGTGCAACTTTGACTTTATATAAAAGAAATATTTTGTTTCATTGTAACATTCAGTGAATAATCATGTTAACAAAATGAAAGCCAGATCTGATTGTACATTGATTTTTCTTTGTCCATGGTATATGTTACGATACAGTTATCTTGGTGGGTGATTATAAGGTTATGGCAAAAATTCAGGAATTTTCAAAACAAAGTAATTGCAGTAGATGATGAAAATGTAGTTCATCATTTTATAAAGTTTGGTAGTCATGCCAGCAAAATAAGAATAGAGAATGACAAAAAATTGTGAATGTGGATAGATGTTGAACATACTTAAGAATCATTCATATATGGCAACTTGAAATTCTCATAATTTCATTCGGATTTTAATGAAAATTCTGTAGAGTCAAACAAGAAACAAACAAAATGTAAGTTTGTAAGAATAGCAGAATTTTAAAATCATGAAAGTGAAAGCATAGGTGCTAAATTATCATATTTAAATCATGTTGTCCAGAATTTTTGCAAATACTTGGGGCATTGTCCATGTTGCCCTTTCAAGTTTAAGTCCAATATTAACACTAGATGCATATATGAAAGTGCTGTGAATGATGATTTGGTGGTCACTCAGCCAAAGCAATTGTCTTGACTCCTTATGTAATAAATTATTAGGATAATAAGAAGGACAAGGTGTAGGGTTGCTGGAGGATGTTGACTCAAATGTAAGGGAGATGAGGTTGATGATGAGTCCTTGCAGATGATTAGTTTTACTGAGATAAGTTTATAACAGTGGTTATTCCAAATTTGCCTAAAAAATATATCACCAGAGAAAGGAGACATTAAGCAGAAAATTAACAAACTCAACAGTTTTACTTTTCTCAGAGAATTCTTTGATGTGTGATGACCAGCTAATCAGCAATGAAAAATATGATTAACACCTAGTCTCATAGAAACCTTCAGATATTTATTACCATCCTCATTTGTTGTGTAATGTGATGACATGACAAATATGAAAAATAATGTTATAATAATAATAAGTATAAAAAAATTTTGTAATGTATCCAGAATTTGAAAGGTTAGTGAATATAGCTTTGGGCTATTCATGAGTTGTGATGGTTTCAAGTTTGACCAGTAACGGTGCACTGTATTTTGTATGTCCTAGAACAGTAATCATTCCAGTTTTTCTTCATTATGCTATTACATCTATTTTTTCACCAGATCTAATTATCTGATAAATTAATCATATTCTCTAAATTGTTACTGATTATGAAGGACAAAGAATCCAAAAAAATAAAATTTATTGTTTTGTACCTATATTAGGTTTTATTGACTAAGAGCAATAGGTCACTGATGCTCTTGGACTCATGATATTATATATCATGGATACCCTCTCGTACAAACACTAGTGCCTTCAAGAGTGTATTATTATTAATCTAGATTGTGATATCAAAAAAAAAAAAGATGTAACTGTACAGGAAAAGCATGTAGTAGACATCAGTATCACTTCACAGTATAAATCTTATTGTTTATTAATACTAACAGGCTCAGAGTTAGAGAACATGTTGGGCTGGATAAACTTAAAATTACTAGCACTGTGCACTTGTTGCTTTTAAGGAATATGTACATTTAGGGATATGTTATATGTAAAACATTTCAAAAGTGATATTCTTGTTTATGATTGATACAGACAAGAGTTTTTAATAATTATTAATCTATTTAATGCTGTTTATGAATGTTTCATTTTTACTTTCTGTGTTGTACATTGCGATTAGATATTATGAGCCATTATATACAGTTCACAACATATGGTTTTTGAACATTTAAACTTCATTACATATGTTTAGATATGTTTGTGTCACCTGTAATGATTGTTTGCAGTACAAGATGGCAGTAAAATTCAAAATTATTTGATATCTGTACATGCAATATGTACTTTTTCACCTACTTTAGTTCGTGCATATTTAAATATTTTTGAATGTTTGTTTGTCTGTCTGTTATTGTTTCATCCATTCCCATTTCCTTGGAGATGATCAAACATACAGACATGCTCTTCTAAGTGATTTTTTTCCCTGGAGAATTGGGATTCTCAGTTCTAAAACTGCAAGGTGCTCAATGGCAGGAATGCCTCATTCCATACAGTAGAGAAGAATACCATTTATATTATAGCTTCCTCAACATGAAGGCTAGTTATGCATATTCACTTTCTTCTTTTGTGTTCA
>JAUTXX010506196.1:244-12213 GCA_032273605.1 Panulirus laevicauda | reverse complement strand
TCCTACACGTACACATGCCTTACATCCTCGATAAAAACTTTTCACTGCTTCTAACAACTTGCCTCCCACACCATATACTCTTAATACCTTCCACAGAGCATCTCTATCAACTCTATCATATGCCTTTTCCAGATCCATAAATGCTACATACACATCCATTTGCCAGATCATTATCATCTGGAGGTAAAAGTAAAGATTTGTAGAGGTTTTCCAAAAAGAAAAGAGAATGTAAGGGAGAAGAGAGTGGTGAAAGTAAGTGAGCTTGGAAAGGAGACATGTGAGAAGAAAACACCAGGAAAGATTGAGTGAAGAATGGCAAAAGGTGAGAACAAATGAAGTGAGGGGAGTGGGTGAGGAATGGGATGTATTTAGGGAAGCAGTGATGGCATGTGCAAAAGATGCATGTAGCATGAGGAAGGTGGGAGGTGGGAAGATTAGAAAGGGTAGTGAGTAGTGGGATGAAGAAGTAAAGTTGTTAGTGAACAAGAAACGAGAAGCATGTGGAAGGTACTTTCAAGGAATGAGTGCTAATGACTGGGAGATGTACAAGAGAAAACAGCAGGAGGTCAAGAGGATGGTGCAAGGGTTGAGAAAAAGGGCAAATGAGATTTCGTGTGAGAGGGCATCACTAAACTTTAGATAGAATAAAAAGATGTTTTGGAAGGAGGTAGATAATGAGCAAAAGACAAGAGAACAAATGGGATCATCAGTGAAAGGGACAAGGGGGGAAGTGATTACAGGAAGTGATGAAGTGAGTATTTTGAAGGATTGGTAAATGTGTTTGGTGACAGAGTGGCAGATGTAAGGGGATTTGGTTGGGGTGGTGTGTAAAGTGAGAGACTCGGGGAGAATGGTTTGGTGAAGGGAGAGGAGGTAGTGAAACTCTTGCGAAACACAAAATCCAGCAAGGCAGCGGGTTCAGATGGTATAGCAGTAGAATTTATTAAAAGGGGGTGACAATGTTGTTGACTGGTTGGTAAGGATATTCAATGTATGTATAGATCATGGTGAAGTGCCTGAGGATTGGCAAAATGACAGGGTGGATAAAGATGCTTTGTGGAAGGTCTTAAGAGTACATGGTGTAGGAGGTAAGCTGCTAGAAGCAGTGAGAAGTTTTTATCAAGGGTGTAAGGCATGTGTATGAGTAGGAAGAGAGGAAAGTGATTGGTTCCCAGTAAAGGTTGGTCTGTGGCAGGGGTGTGTGATGTCACTGTGGTTGTTTAATTTGTTTATGGATGGGATAGTTGGGAGGTAAATAGAAGTAAATGCAAGAGTTTTGGAGAGAGGGGTAAATATGTCGTCTGTTGGGATGAGAGGGCTTGGGAAGTGAGTCATTTATTGTTCACTGATGATATAGCAATGGTGGCTCATTCGAGTGAGAAACTGCAGAAGTTGGTGGCTTACTTTGGAAAAGTGTGTGAAAGGAGAAAGTTGAGCATAAATGTGAATAAGGGCAAGGTTATTAGATTCAGCAGGGTTGAGGAACAAGTTAGTTGGGATGTGAGTTTGAATGAAGAAAAATTGGAGAAATTGAAGAGTTTTAGAGATCTGGAAGTGGACTTAGCAGGAAATGGAACCATGAAAGTGGAAGCGAATCATAGGGTGGGGGAGGGGGCGTAGAATCTGGGAGTAATGAAGAATGTGTGGAAAGAGAGGACATTATCTCGGAGTGCAAAAATGGGTATGTTTGAAGGAATAGTAGTTCCAATAATATTATATGGTTGCGAGGCATGTGCTACTCTTAAAATGTTCCACAAAGCATCTCTTTCAACGACTGAGAAGGAGCAGTGTGGTTTCAGAAGTAGTAGAGGATGTGTGGATTAGATGTTTGCATTGGAGAATATGTGTGAGAAATACTTATAAAAACAGATGGATTTGTATGTAGCTTTTATGGATCTGGAGAGGGCATTTTCAGTGGATGGTATTGCAGTTGAATTTATTAAGAAAGTGGATGACTGTACTGTTCAGTGGTTCATAAAGATATTCATTGTATGTATGCTTAGGTACCTAAGGATTGGCAGAATTCATTAAGGCAAAAGGGATAAAGATGAGTGTTCAAACTGCAAAAGTTTAAGTTTGTTGAGTATACCTGGTAAGTTGTATGGGGGAGTATTAATTGAGACTGTGAAGGTGTGTACAGAGCATTAGACTGAGAAGGAGCAGTGTCATTTCAAAAGTGGCAGAGGATGTGTGGATCAGGTGTTTGCAATGAAGAATGTTTGTGAGAAATACTTATAAAAACAGATGGATTCGTATGTGGCATTTATGGATCTGAGAGGGCATTTGATTGGGTTGATAGAGATGCTTTGTGTAAGATCTTAAGAATTTATGGTGTGGGAGGTAAGCTGCTTGAAGCATAGTTTTTATCGAGGGTGTAAGGCATGTGTACTAGTAGGTAGAAAAAGAGAGTGAATGGCTCCTGGGGAAGGTTGGTCTGCAGCAGGGTGTGTGATGTCATCATGGTTATTTAATATTTTATGGATTGGGTGGCAAGGGAGGTAAATGCAAGAGTCTTGGACAGAAGGCCAAATATGCAGTCTGTTGGGGATGAGAGGGCCTGAGAAGTGAGTCAGTTTTTGTTTGTTGATGATGCAGCACTAGTGGCAGATTCAAGTGAGAAACTGCAGGAGTTGATGACTGAGTTTGGTAGAGTGTGAGAAGGGAGAAAGTTGAGAATGAATGTGAATAAAAGCATGGTTATTAGGTTCAGCAGGGTAGAGGGACGAGTTAGTTGGGATGTAAGTTTGAATGGAGAAAATTTGAAGGAAGTGAAGTGTTTTAGATATCTGGGACTGAATTTGGTTGCAAATGGAGCCATGGAAGCAGAAGTGAGTCATAGGGTGGGTGAGGGGTTGAAAATTCTGGGAGCACTGGGTAATGTGTGGAAAGAAAGAACTTAATCTTGGAGGGCAAAAATGAGTATGTTTGAAGGAATAATTGTTCCAACAATATTGTATGGTTGTGAGATGAGGGCTATAGATATGGTTGTGTGGAGGAGGGTGGGTATGTTGAATATGAAATGTTGGAGGACAGTATGTGGTGTGATGCAGTTTGATCGAGTAAGTAATGAAAAAGTAAGAGAGATGTATGGTGATACAAAGAGTGTGATTGAGAAAGCATTAGAGGGCGTGTTGAAATGGTTTGGACATTTGAAGAGAATGAGTGAGGAATGTTGACAAAGAGGATATATGTGTCAGAAGTGAAGAGAAAAGGAGAAGAAGGAGACCACATTGGAGATGGAAGGATGTAATGAAAAAGATTTTGAGCAAATAGGGCCTAAACATGCAGGAGGGTGAAAGATGTGCATGGAACAAAGTGAAATGGAACGTTGAGTTATGCAGGGGTCAACGTGCTGTCAATGGACTGGACCAGGGTATGTGAAATGTCCAGGGTAAACCATGGAAATGTCTGTGGGGCTTGGATGTGAATAGGGAGTTGTGATTTTGATGCATTACATGACAGCTTTTTTTTTCATACTTGCTCACTGTTTCTACCAGGAACAGCTGAAGGAAGGCAACATCCACTCATATCCATTCTCTAGCTGTCATGTGTAATGCACCAAAACCACAGCTCCCTATCCACAATCAGGCCCTACAGAACTCTCCATGGTTTACCCAGGACGCTACACATTTTCTGGTTCACTCCATTGACGGGACATCGACCCCAGTAAACCATAGTGTTCTAATTCAGTCTATCCTGTATACACCTTTCACTTTCCTGCATGTTCAGGCCCCGATCGCTTAAAATCTTTTTCACTTCATCCTTCCATTTCCAATTTGGTCTCCCCATTCTTGCTCCCCCCACTTCTGACACATATATCCTTTTTGTCAACCCTTCTTCTCATTCTCCTCATTTATTCTCTCCATATGTCCAAACCATTTCAGCACACCCTCTTCTGCTCTGCACTTTTTTTATTACCACACATCTCTCTTACCCAGCACGTCTTAGAAGATAACTAAAAGAGGTGGGAGTGGGGGTTGGAAATCTTCCCCTCCTGTTTTGCTTTTCCAAAAGAAGAAACAGAAAAGGCACCCAGTGAGGATTTTTTTCCTCAAAGGTTCAGTCATCTGTTCCTTACACTACCTTGCTAATGTGAGAAATGGCAAATGCAGATACTCCCTGACTTACAATGGTTTGACTTACGATTTTCAACTTTATGATGGTGCGATAGCAATATGCACTCAGAAGAAACTGTATTTCAATATTTTGAATTTTGTTCTTTTCCCAGGTTAGCAGTATGCAGTACAATACTCTCTTGTGATGCTGTGGCTAAGCTGTGATGTTTGGTAGGTTAGATATACAGTATTAAATGTATTTTTGACATACGTTATTTTCCACTTATGATGTGTTTATTGGAACATAACCCCATTGTAAGTTGAGGAGCATCTGTACAGGGATATCCAGTTGAAAGCTGTCACTGCAGAGCTCTTGGCTTGTTTTTAATTTCATTATGTAAAGAATAGCAAATTGAAATTAACTGGTCGTATTTACTATTTTTGTTTAAGTTTGCTCAGCCAGTGATGAGTGGTATATTTACAGCACTCTAGGTCAGTCATTGCTTAGCTTCTTTTGCTTCTTCACATTAAACATATTCAATATTGAAAAGAACGTTTGTGAATTATCTGTATACACAATGTATGGAAAAAGCTTTGGAAGTAATAGTGCTATACACCAAAGGTGATGAGAAACAGTATCACTTTGGAGGTGAAAACGGAAGTACTTACAGGTAAGAAATAAAGATGCTAGGAACTTATCTCCTTGTCACACATGTTTCAGTGACCCCATTGAATGCTGATTTATTGAAAGTTTCTCTCCAGGAATGTATATTAACATCTTTAACTACTACTGACTACACAACAAAATCCCTATCTAGAAACTTACCATCATAATACCAATCCTAAAAACCACCAAACTACCCAGTTCCCCTTCCTCCTACTGCCTTGTATCGTTTCTATCCTCAGCAGTCATAGTTTGTGAAAAAATTACCTACAACAGAATCAAACTAAACATCCCACTCTCACTCACACAGCATTCCTTCAGACCCAAACACTCCACACTCCTCTGAATTCACACAACATATCATAGATGGATTCAACCAAGCACAGTCCCCCTTCCACACATTAATAATGGTAACATCAGCAAACCATATGAAGCTGTCACCAACACATCCATACACAAAAAAGTACTTGACATCATCCTCCACAACATTGACAAAAAGTGGTTGGCCAATTCAATTGCCAGCTGCCATGCCAGTGACTCACAATGGTTTCACCTTCAGAACATTTACTCCACAATGGAGTTCCCAAGGAGCAGTTCTTTCTAAAATTCTCATCAGTTCTTCCTACATGACCTCCTATCACCTCAGGCAAACCTCAACATGAAGGTCCTTTCACATGCAGATAACCTCACAACCCATCACAACACCTTAACAACATCAAATGTGCAGCAATACATTATACAGTTGGCACAATGACTCACTCTTAACAGAATGTCTGCCTCTCCATGGAAGTCTTCAATCACTCTTTGACCTTAAACAGAGATAAATCCAGCGCATACTCTCCACTCTCCTTGAATGGACAGTCTCTCCCACAGCACAAAACAATTCTCAGCATCACATATGACACACATTATGTTCACTCTCATACCAATAACATCAACCTAGAATTAACACACAAACTAAATGCCCTCAGAACACTAACATTCACCAAATTTGGACAAGAAAAAAAAGCTCAACATCCTGTATAAACAATTCATCCACTTCACTTTAGTCTTGAAACTGGTCTTCAATCCTCTCAAAAGCAAGTATAACAAAGCTACAAACCGCTCAGAATAAAGCTTTTAGAACAATCACTGTATGCCTAGCAACCACAAACAATCAGTGCCACCACAATAAAACAGAGATCCTCCCAATATAGTTCCACCCCAACATGCTCGGCATTCAGTTCCATGCAACAGCACTAGACCCCTCCCACCCATACCACTCTATAATTAACCACCAACCCCCAAAATAGAAATAGAAATCATACTCCACCTTGCTTTTCAGTAACCTTTACTCACAGACAACCCACCTCCACCAAATATAACACTAATGAAACACATACACACTGAAATAATGCAACAAGCACTGAGCATTCTACCTCCAAACTAAGTCTTGGACTCCATCTCACTAACCATACACCCATCTGAGACCACACTCTCCAAACACGAGTCAAACTCTCTTGCTCGTGTTCTGGGCATCACTTATCACTGTAACATTACAAACAGCGTTTCAACATGTCCCAAGACCCTTTATGCCCATGATGCACCTACCTTAAAGGAGACACCAAGCACTTGCTCCTCAATTGCCCTGCACTCTCTGCACATAAATGCATACACAACAGCACTACCCCTTATGACTTATGGTCCTCCCCAGTGGACTTGGCCAACTTCCTTGAGTATTACTGGATTTTGCCTGCACAAGGTTACACTGCTAGTGAAAAGTCACCTTTGACCAAGTGAGACTGTATCTTTGGGAGTACAGTCTTGTCAGAACTCTTAACAGTCCAAAAGAATCCATCATTTTCCCACTACTGTTAATAGTGTTTCCTTGAAGCTGTGGGAGTTCCTAAAAAAGAAGCCGTGGGTAACACCCACCAAGAACTTTACTTTGATAGGGATCTTGGGGCACTTCTCCACACAGAGATACATGCACAAAATCATTACACCTTGTGCCATATGATCCCACCCAGTGGATGAAGATGGCTTTCTTCCTAAGTGCTGCAGGAACTTCATAAAGATATAAGAAACTCCAGGGGCAGGAAGTAAGTATATATGTGTATACTTTTTCATAATTGTCTGCCATTTCCTGCATTAGTAAGGTAGCACTGGGAAGAGATAAATTAATGGTCCTGTTTGCTGACATCCATTCTCCAGCTGTCATGCATAGTGCATCCCCAAACAGGCCACACAGACCTTTCTGTGGTTTTTCCCTGCTGCTTCATATTCCCTGGTTCAGTCTATTGACACCTCATCACCTGTTGTATATCATATTGCTCAAATTCACTCTATCCTGTGCATGCCTTTCACCTGTTGCATGTTCAGGTCCAGAGCAATCAAAACTTTTTCACTCCATCCCTCCATATCCATTTCAGTCTCCTCCTTCTCCCCTCCACTTTTGACGTATATACCCTATTTGTCAACCTCTCCTCTTTCATTCTCTCCATATGTCCATTTCATTCAGTATAGCCCGTTCAGCTCTCAATCATACTTTTACTTTTTTTTATTACCACACCTTTCTCTCACCTGATCATTTCTTACTTACCAACTCTTCTCACAGTACTTATTGTCCTTCGGCATTTCATTTCCGACAGATTCACCCTATGCCACACTTTCTTATCAAGAGCCCATGCCTCACATCTCTATACAGGACTACTTTACCATCAAACATGCCCATCTTTGCCCTCACTCTTCAGTGCACCCAAGACTTTAACCTCCTCACCTACTCCATGGCTCACTTCTGTTTCCATTTGCTGCCATTTCCGCTCTCAGGTATTTAAAATACCCCAATTCCTTCGAGTTCTCTCCATTTAAATTCATACCCCAAACTAACATGTCTCTTTCCTCTGCTAAACCTAATAACCTTGCCTTTATTCAGATTTACTCTCAGCTTTCTCCTTTCTCATGCTCTCCCAAACTCAGACACCAGCATTTGCTGTTTCTTGCTTAAATCTACCCCATTTGCTGTCATCAACAAACAATACACTACTCACCTTCCAGACCCCCTTCCTCAAGACCCTTGCATTCACCTCCCTTGCAACTCCATCCATAAACAAATTAAACCCTCGTGGTGACATCACACATCGCTGCCACTGACCCACCTTCACCCGGAACCATTCACCCTCCTCTCTTCCTAATTGCATGCATGCCTCCTAGCAGTTTTCCTCCCTCAACATATTATCATAACTCCTACCACAGAGCATCTCCATCAACCCTATGATAGAGTTTCTCCAGGTCCATAAACACATACAAGTTCTTCTGTTTCTCATAATGTTTCCCATGCACTTTCTTGAAAGCAAACACCTGATCCATAATCCTCAACCATACCTGAAGCCAATTGTTCCTCTCTAGTCTGATGCTTAGTCCATGCCACAACCCTCTCAATCACTTATCAGGTACACTTAACAAATTCATCTCTGTAATTTTTGCATTCACTATTATCCTCTAACCTTCATACATTGGGACTATACAGACACTCTGCTCCTCAGGCACTTCACCATGGGCCATTCATTCATTGAAAATACTAACTAATCAAAAATATAATCACCCCTTTCTTAAAAAATTCAACTGCAGTTCCATTTACTTCAGAAATATATTGATTGATATACGTTGGTCATTTTACAGTGAAGGTAAATCAACAATCATCAGAAATTGTTCTGGAGGAGGAACTTGATAACATTGAAGATGTGGATGATCTGCGAAACTCTATCCCAGACACTCAGCCTCGCTATGTTCTCATATCCTGGCATATTGAGCATTCAGATGGTAGAGTGTCATACCCCATGGCCTTCATCTTCTTTACACCAAGAGGTAAATATTTATGCATCAGTAACACTGACTAAAGATATGCGAGATAGTTGTCTAGCAGTCCATGTTCCACTGGATAGGTAGATAGTATTTCATGATATAAAAATTTATCCCCATAAAAATTTATCCCCCAGGAGAGGCAAAATATAACTACCCATTTATCTCCTGCAAGCCATAGAAGATGACTAAAAGGGTCAGGAACTGGGAGCTTGAAACAGAGGAAGGAGCCAGATGAGGATTTTTTCCTTTAAGGCTCATTCATCTTTTCCTGATGCTACCTTTGCCCACATGGGAAATAGCAAACATGAAAAATGAAAATTTTCAACTAGCTTGTGAATCATTTTATGTTGCTGTGAAATATTTCTAGCCATACCACAGATGTTTGGCAGATTGTATAAATAGTGCCATTGTACAAAGGCAAAGGGGATAAAGGTGTGTTCAAATTACAGAGATATAGGTTTGTTGAGTATTCCTAGGAAATTATATGGGAGGGTATTGATTGAGAGGTCAAGGCCTGTACAGAGTATCAGATTAAGGAAGAGCAGTGTGGTTTCAAAAGTGGTAGAGGATGTGTGGATCAGGTGTTTGCTTTGAAGAATGTATGTGAGGAATACTTAGAAAAACATGGATTTGTATGTAGCATTTATGAAGCTGGAGAAAGCATATGATAGAGTTGATAGAGATGATCTGTGGAAGGTATTAAGAGTGTATGGTGTGGGAGGTAAGTTGCTAGAAGCAGTGAAAAGTTTTTATCGAGGATGTAAGGCATGTGTATGAGTAGGAAGAGAGGAGAGTGATTGGTTCCCAGTGAATGTTGGTTTGTGGCAGGGGTGCATGATGTCTTCATGGTTGTTTAATTTGTTTATGGATAGGGTTGTTAAGGAGGTGAATGCAAGAGTTTTGGAGAGACGGGCAAGTATGCAGGCTGCTGTGGATGAGAGGGCTTGGGAAGTGAGTCAGTTGTTATTTGCTGATGATATAGTGCTGGTGGCTGATTTGGGTGAGAAACTTCAGAGGTTGGTGACTGAGTTTGGTAAAGTGTGTGAAAGAATAAAGTTAAGAGTAATTGTGAATAAGAGCAAGGTTATTAGGTTCAGTAGTGTTCAGGGACAAGTTAATTAGGAGGTAAGTTTACATGGAGAAAAACTGGAGGAAGTGAAGTGTTTTAGATATCTGGGAGTTGACTTAGAAGCGGATGGAACCTTGGAAACGGAAGTGAGTCACAGGGTGGGGGAGAGTGCATAGGTTCTGGGAGCATTGAAGAATGTGTGGAAGGCATGAATGTTATTTTGGAGAGAAAAATGGGTATGTTTGAAGGAATAGTGGTTCCAACAATGTTATATGGTTGTAAGGCATGGGCTATAGATAAGGTTGTACAGAAGAGGGTGGATGTGTTGGAAATGAAATATTTGAGAACATATGTTGTGTGAGGTGGTTTGATCAAGTAAGTAATGAAAGGGTAAGAGAGATGTGTGGTAATAAAAGTAATGTGGTTGAGAGAGCAGAAGAGGGTGCGCGGAAATGGTTTGGACACGCGGAGATGATGAGTGAGGAAAGATTGACAAAGAGGTGGAGGGAACAAGGACAAGCAGGAGACCAAATTGGAGGTGGAAGGATGGAGTGAAAAAGATTTTGAGAGATCGGGACCTGAACATACAGGAGGGTGAAAAGAGTGCAAGGAATAGAGTGAATTGGAACGATGTAGTATACCAGGGTTGATGTACTGTCAGTGGACTGAACCAGGGCATGTGAAGCATCTGGGGTAAATCATGGAAAGGTCTGTGGGGCCAGGATGTGGAAATGGAGCTGTGGTTTCGGTGCATTACACATGACAGGTAGATACTGAGTGTGAACGAATGAGGCCTTTTTGTCTTTTCCTGGCACTGCCCCACTGTTGAGGGGGGGGATGCTATGTCTGTGTGGCAGAGTGGCAATGGGAATGGATGGAGGCAGCAAGTATGAATATGTACACGTGTATATATGTATAGGTCTGTGTACGTATTTGTATGTATACATTGAAATGTATATGTATGTATATGGGCATCTATGTATATTTATGTGTATATGAGTGGTTGGGCTGTTGTTCGTCTGTTTACTTGTGCTTCCTCACTCACATGGGAAACAGTGATTAAGTATGATAATGATAATAAATGATGATATATGTTTATATTTATATTTATTATACTTAATTGCCGTGTCCCTCATCAGCTAGGTAGCATAAGGAAACAGACGAGGAATAGCCCAACCCACCCACATACTCATGTATATACATAAACACCCATACACACACATATACATTTCAACATATACATACATATACATTTCAACTTAAACATACATATACATATACAGACACATACATATATACACATGTGCATATTCATTCTTGCTGTCTTTATCCATTCCTTGCTTCTCCTTGCTCCCTCCACCTCCGACAAATATATCCTCTTTGTCAATCTTTCCTCACTCATTCTCTCCATATGTCCAAACCACTTTAACACACCCTCGTCCGCTCTCCCAACCACACTCAACCACACTTCCACACGTCTCTCTCACCCTCACACCATCTACTCAATGAAACCACCTCGCACCGCACACCATCCTCAAACACCTCACCTCCAACACATCCATCCCCCTCTGTACAACCCATGCCTTGCAACCACATAACATTTCCGGAACTACTATCCCCTCAATCACACCCACCCCTGCTCTCTGAGATAACGTTCTATCCCTCCACATATTCATCATTGCTCCCAGAACCCCCGACCCTGTGACTCACCTCTGCTTCCGTGGTTCCATCTGCTGGTAAGTCCACTCCCAGATATCCAAAACACTTCACTTCCTCCAATTTCTCTCCATTCAAACCCACATCCCAATCAACTCATCCCTCAACCCCACTGAACCCAATAACCTTGTTTCCATTCACATTTACTATCAACTCTCTCCCTTCACAGACTCTTCCAAACTCATTCACCAACCTCTGTAGCTTCTAACACGAATCAGCCACCAGAGCTGTATCATTGGCAAACAACAAATGACTCACCTCCCAGGCCCCCCTCATCCACAATGGACCATATGCTTGCCCCTCTCTCCAAAATTCCTGCATTCACCTCCCCAACATCCCCATCCATAAACAAATTAAACAACTATGGGGACATCACATACCCCTGCCGCAGACCAACATTCACTGGAAACCAGTCACTTTCCTCCCTTCCTACTCGTACACATGCCTTACATCCTTGGTAAAAACTTTTCACTGCCTCTAGCAACGTACTTCCCACACCATATACTCTTAAAACCTCACAAAGCATCTCTATCAACCCTATCATATGTCTTCTCCAGATCCATAAATGCCATGTACAAATCCACTTGTTTTTCCAAGCATTTCTCACATAAATTCTTCAAAG
>JAUTXX010506174.1:0-12214 GCA_032273605.1 Panulirus laevicauda | reverse complement strand
CTTCATCCATTCCCGGCGCCAACCCGCCCCGCAATTAACAGCATCGCCACCCCTGCGGTATCAAGCTAGGGCCAGGAAACAGCAGAAGAAAGGCCACATCTACTAGCATCCATGCACGAGCTGTCATGTGCAAGCTCCGAAACCACAACTTTGTCTACATCCAGACCTCAAAGACGTTTCCATGGTTTATCGCAGACATTTCACATGCACTGGCGGCACATTGACGTCAAAATACAAATTCGTTCCAATTCACTATTCCGTACACGCCTTTCACCCTCCATACGACCAAACTGTTTCAACACACCCTCTTCTGTCCTCAGCCACACACTTTGCCACATATGTCTCTTACCCTTTCATTACTTAAACCACCTAACACCACATATTGTCCTCAAACATTTCATTTCAAACGCATCCACCCTACTCCGTACAACCCTATCTATCTATAGCCCATCTTCAAATATACCCACTTTTGTTCTCCGAGATAACGTTCTCTTTTCCCACACATTCCTCATCGCTCCCAAAACCTTCGCCCCTCCCCCCACACTATGACTCACTTCCTCTTCCAAGCTCCCATCCGCTGCCAAGTCCACTCCCAGATATCAAACGCTTCACTGCCTCCAATTCTTCTCCATTCAGATTTTCTTCTCCCTCATTCCTGCTGAACCTAATAACCTTACTTTTATTCACGTTTTACTCTCAACTTCCTGCTTTCACACAATTTCCCAAACTCAGTCACCAACTTTTGTAGTTTCTCACTCGAATCAGTCACCAGTGCTGTATTATCGGCGAACAACAATCGACTTGCTTCCAAGGACCTCTCATCCCCAACAGACAGCATACTGGATCCTTTATAAGTACCTGACTTCCGTGACTGAAGCCTCCAACGTAAAAAGAACCAAAGATTCGCAGCAAAATGTTCACACGAGTTTTGCGCGAGTGTGCCAGAGTCCACGGCAATGCTTCTGCTTTACCCTCCTTCTCTACAGTGGCTCCCATGCTGTCTTCCTCGTAGGAATCCTAGGTTTCGCGGAGAAAGAGGGGGAGGAGGCGATTTTGAAAAGACATGCGTAGCTCCAACGAGGTTGAATGGAGTCAGGTAGAGAGGTACAACTGGTTACATTTAAGCACAGCGATACAAGCCTCAATCTTTCGCCTGCTGTATGTAATCTCTCTCTCCCTGGTATCACCTATTCTCTTAATGAGTTATCTACATTATCAATCAGAGCCTTGGCTCATGCTATGAGACCAGACTTCTCTAACATCATTCTGATCAGAGTTTATACTTTAGGTATTAGTACAAGATATTCGGTGTCATGTTACAAAAAAAACACTAGAGTTATCCCAAAAACCTACGCAACTTACTCCCATGGTCTTACAAATAATCAAAACTCTCGGTTTGTAGAACTGCAGCTACAGCTTGTTCATGGCCATATACAAACTTCCTTATACGAACCTTGCACACTGTTAGGATCTCCTCTGATCAGCCTTAAACCATCCTGCTCGTATCTGGTAAAGCAAATGCAATCTCGTCTGTAGCGTCCTTATCCATCACATCCTCTAGCCCAGATTCCAGTTACTACAGCTTCCTTCTGTTTTTGCTTCAGTTATCAATGAATAGTTTATATAATTTCCCAGAACAAACTCATCTTATCCAAACACCTACGTTGTCGATGGGTAATCAAGTAGCCAAAACAGCCTTCCGTAGAACTGTTAGGTCATATCAGTCCCTTAGTTGAATAATCAGATTTTAAGATAAAGGTAAAGCTGGGTACTTCTGCTCCGCTTTGGAGTCCTTCTTGTCTACAGTTCAGCTAGGCTTGTCTTTCATTTCACCTTCCACTAACTGGACCCTATTACTTACTGTACCCACTTTTCCTGTCCTAACTGTGGAGTGTTACTGCTCTTAGTTAACAAGAATGTCTCGCTTCTTTTAACTTCATTTCTCCCTTTACCATCCTGTTCCCTTAAATTGCCTTTGTTACTCGTAATTGCTGCTGTCTTTTACCTAGACTACACAGAGCGTGCAGTGACGTCCCCACCCCCCACCTCACCTTTACACTTCAGATTACATTTCACTCTTACAATTGCTTCCCTGTTTTCCCTTATAAACTTATTCAGCTTACTGGGGATACTGCCAAAGGAGAAGAGATCAGAATCTACCTTCAATCCTAAGAAGAAACTGGTTGTGATATCAAGGGAGCCCTCAAGGCAAGTTATGCAAGCTGCTTAAGGGATCTCGGTAACTATGCATTGATCTCATAATCCAAGAGAAAGCACCGCAGAGACAAAGAAGAATCAGGTTGTAGGATGAACAAAGGAAAAGAATACTAAGTGGGAGGTGTACTGTTGATAAAGAGGACGTAAGAAAGTATAAGTGGGCCCTCAGGGGGGTTGCATTGTGCCCTTCGAAGGGTATATTAGCCAAGTAAATGGTCGACATGAAGGAGCAAATATACCGAAAGAGTCAAATGATAAAAGGAATATTAAGGTGTAATGGTTATTCTTGAGAAGAGTTCACAGTCTTTCAGCATGATAGAGAAAATATATACAGATTCTTAGCACCAATGACACATTTCAAGCTCCTAAAACTACACTAGCCATATACAGTGGTCTTTTAAGTCTCATAGCACCGGAGTGACCACGTAACTGCCGACCTCTACACTGACGATGTACAGTCTCTGACCACTTAGCTGCCGAGCTCTACAATGACAAATGTACAGTCTCCAAACATCACAAGAGCCGTGTAAAAACCCTCACCACAGGCCAACCATAGCCTCCTCTGCGCGCCCATGTTAACCCGCCGCGTCCTGCTAACAAAGCACCATTATGATAAGTAGCTGCGCCAAAGGATAGAGATCTTAGATGTCTTTTTGTCTTGCTCAAGACTTAGATTTGTAGGCATCACTAGTGATATGCGACCATAAGCTGATTTCGCGAGCACTACCTAGTTAGAGAGATCCGACCCTCGTATACTATACAACTTGACTATTACCGTCAGATATTTCAGGATGTACAATTCATATCACCTCATTGCTTGTATTCCTCATTCCAATAGCCTTCTCAAAAGCCCCCTGAAGATCTCCGACAGTCATTTGTTAAAAGGTGATCAATAAAGATTGGCTGTGGCAGTAAAAAAGAAATGAGAATTGGTGTGCAACCTTAATTTGGCAGCCCAAGTCCCTCCCTCCCCACCCACAAGTGTCATGGCAATAGGATCATTGGCCATAATCATAGCGACAGATTGTATGTAATCTTACAATGATCTCAAGCACCTGACGAAGGTGTTCAGTTGATGGTTATACGTTGACGCTGACGGCCATAATGACCTTGTAGTTAATAGACCTAAAGCACCAGCTGGATTGTCGAGTCTGTGATGTGTCTTGCTGTTTCCTCATCATCATGACCTGTCTTTTCCTCTTCTACTCCAACCCCAACATTTCTTCGTGTTGCTTAACATATCCGTCGCTCACCTCAGTCTCCGTCAAGTCTAACTTTTCGTCTCTCCGTGGTCTATATTTGATCAGTCTTCGTCAACTGCAAATATTCTTCACTTTGCATGCTGGAGTACCAAAGATAACGCAACAAAGCGCTGCCTCTGAATTTCAAAGAATTCTCTCTCTTTCTGTTATTTCTTACGCTGTGTTCGCCATCACCGATGCGTATTGTATTTCAGCATTCTACCTTACCTGTCCATAACATTTACCAGTATCATCTCACCATATCCCTCCTACATTTTACCTCTATTATCCTTCTTGTTTCTCTATATTGATAACTTCAGTTTCCCGCCATCTCTGCTGTATAACGAGTTATTTCCCGATGTGTTCATCAGATTCTTTTACTTCTCTGCAGCTGCATGCAACAAAATATTCCTCCCTCCTTATCAACTAAATCTAACCTATTTTTCACCAATATTATCACCCAGCCTTCCTCCTGCACTCATTATTATTCTATCTCCTACCTTCCTCCTTCAGCTCATGCTAAACGTGTTCCACTAAACGTCAAGATCTTGTCTGATACACCCTAAGCCCTTACCACAGCTCTCAAGAGCAATCTAAGGTCAGAATTCAGTAGATCATTCCCGTCCAACAGTGTACTGTAGAATTCTAGTTCTGGAGTATAAACAAGTTATTTCTAGAGTTAGCTGGCCATAGTCTGGCTTGGGTAATAAAACGTCTTAATCCTTTCTTCAGGTGAATATTTATATTTATCGTATGGATATAGCGCCCCTTACCTCGTGAAAAATGATCGCGCTCTAAAAAAAAAAAAAAAAACTGAGGTTAACTTGAACTGTTTGTCTTGGCCCACACCAAAGCCCAGCCTCCGACCAGGTAAACACACTACACTCATCAGGATAGAAACAATTATGTCTCACAAAATGCCGCTGATTAACAAGATCTACTCATCAATAGCTAATTAACTTCTTTTTTGCGAGTGTGTGTTGGTAGGCTATCGAGCAACATCTATGCAGTGTAGGGTACATTAATCGTGGATACTTTATTACCAGTCGCCCCCCTACTGTGTCCCTATGTGAGACTGTGTCGACTAATTAATTACCCATCGACAATGTAGATATTAGGATAATAGACCAGTTTGCTCTGGGAACTAATTAGCAGTCTATGTCCGGCTGTCTGTGTAAATTCACTTTTTTGTGTGATGCTAAAGTTTTCGCATAACTTCGGTTTGAAAACTGGCTCTAGCGTGGGCGTTCGTCAGATTCTTATGAAACAGTTTGAACGTGTGTGTGTGTGTGTGTGTGTGTGTAATTACTTTTGTATTTACCTAACTTTACTATACGGGGAAGAAATTGTACACTCGTGGAGCTCCACGTTTACCACGTGTGTTACTGCTTCTTTGTGTATTAAAGAACGAAATTTGTAGTCATGGTACCTTGTCCTTTACCCTTAAATCCAAAGACTATCAAATTTCATCTTTATATCTACTTTTAGATGATAACTCCTTCCCCTGTTTGATATTCTACGCCATCTGCTTAACAGCGAGTGTTAAATGTACAATAAACATTAACTTATCATTCGTAGAAAATCACTTATTAGAAGGGCCCGACACAGTGCAGTTGATCACAGCAACATTGCCTCTTGCTTTTGACGATGAGCCAGCAGAGGTAGGTGGTAGTGTCGAGGAGTGTGTTGATGGGATTGTGATGCGATGTGAGCTGATGGTGGTGGTGAGGGCAGGCTGTCAAGGGTTACGGGAGACAACTGGGGATGAAAGGAGTTTTGTGGTGACAAGGAGAGGTAAGTGGTAGCGTTTAGGGAAGCGTGTTCATAACAGTGAGGGACAAGCGTTGGCGATGGTGGCGAGGAAGCATTTGATGGTGGTGGTGATGGAGTATTTGATGGTGGTAGTTGCAATGAGGGAGAACTCGATGGTGATGGTGTTTGCGATAGCCTCGAGGTCACGAGGAAAGCCTCAAAGTGAACACTCAAAATAGATATTGCGTGCGAGTCTGAAAGTTATTCTTGCCATCACAGCTCACCTCAACAAGAGAACTTTACCTGGAGTCCGGAACTACAGTCTTCATATGGAGGACCCAATACCTCACGGGAATGTGAATTACTTGTGAAACCTGCAGAATACATGCTGTGTCTTTCCCTGTGCCATCCACGCCGCTTCATTTCCGAGCAACTCGGCGCTACTCGTGGCCCTGTGCACCCACCAGCAGCCACTTCATTCACGATCGCACTCGCTCATTGCTCGGTAACCCCACCATCGTCGTCGGTCAATTATTCGCTACACCCGACGGTCATTCATCATTTCCTTTTGCACTTGACCACATGCTTGCTGCTGTAAATCTATGCCACACCAAACACGAGATACGAGCCGGATGCTGGAGCAGAGAGCGTGAAATGTGAACAATCATGACTGTCCACCACCCAGCCCTGGGGCGCCATAACCAGCGGGGGTAGCTACTCGGGAGGTGGGGAGGAAAGAGCAAAGGAAGATGGAAGCAGCAACAGTTGCAACGAGCCGGAAGGTAGGGAAAGTGTCACTTTCTGCGGCATGGAAAAAGCCGAAGGAAGAAGGTGGTGGTGGCATAATAGAATACAAAAAAGAATGGCCACAAATTTGAGAGAAAAAAAAAAGCCAGGAGGAGATGAGAGCAAACAATCGAATTGGAGAAACTTTCATAAACCGAATATCATCAGGAAGCAAAACATATATGACGTTTACGACAAAAACTCTCTAATACATCCTCACTTTGTTATTCAATGATATCTAATTGTCTATCTACTTTTGCGTGCATAATTATGAAGGAAATATTACAGGACAACAGCTGACTAGTTTGAGATATTCTTTATTTACATGATAATTCCTTTAAAGCTTAAAACCAAACATTCAAAAACTAGTTTTTACGTAATTGTTACGGAGAGAGACTGACGAAAATAATACAATAGAAGGAAGGCAACGTAACATAAGGTTTCTCACGTTACATAGTTTTTCTTGCACCTCGAGAAAATTTATTCTTAACAGTCTTTGGAGGAAGGAGGCATTGCGTTATGGGTCAACGCCCGCATAATGAGTGTGGGGTCAACATTATCCTATAGGAGAGGTGATGGGGTCAACACCTCCTGTATAGAAGGTGTGGGGTTAAACACTTCCTGTATAGGATGTGAGAAATAAACTCTGTTTAAGATGTGTGAGACTCAATACCTCCTGCATGAAAGATGGAGGGTCAGACTCTCCTGCATATTAGGCGTTTGGGTCAAAACTTGCTGCATATATTGTTTAAAGAGAACCTGTAAGTGTAGGGAGGTGCACCAACAAAAAATTACTAACAAATGCCAGATCAGAATTTCTACCTGTATCTCTTCCCGGATCTTAATAGTTTCCTACTGTTCACTGTCAAGCACACCACTATTACCCTCCAATAACGCAAACAAGTTGGGCACAACGATAGCCTCCAAACTGTCCTGCAAATCCCATATGAAGAGCATCGTAGACTCTGCTTCCAAAATGCCATGGATATTATACAGATGTCGCATTTGCTTTTATTTTGGGGAGTAGCTGTTCCAATTACACAGTGGCGTCATCCATCCAGTATGAAGAACTGCTTGCCTATCTTGGGTTGAGGTTCTTTAACCTTTTTCTTAGTTCGAGAAGAATCAAAAGGCTCCAGACTTACTTTTTTTCTCTTGCTGTCGCCTCCTCTTAATCGCCACTTCGTATCCATCACCACGTTCCTACCCGCAATTTGTTCTTCATGTCTTATTTCGGTCATTGCTCTCGTGAGCTCTTTCTTGCCTATGTCCCAGCCTCTATGGAGTGGACCCGCGGCACGCTTCCAGCTGCTGCTTCCCATAGTCTCAGTGCCGCGAGACCAGCTAGCTACCACAGGAATGACAGTTCTGATACCTCCTCATTTTCTCAAGAGAAACTCATTCTCTTCCGTTTTTGTCTTCCCCGCTTCTTAGAACAATTTCGCCCCCGAGATTAGAGTGTATAAAAACCTAACGAGCTAAAATCGATTCGCCATGGATTGTTTTTTTTTCCCTTGTACCTACTAATTTACCTATTATCCGAGTTGGTTATGATTAGGCCATGTATTTGCCCGTGCCATGTCGGCTATCAGATAATCAAAATAAAATGAAAACATTTTATCGTATGAATATAGCAAATTTCGATGATGCAAGAATAAGAAATGTTAAATGAATGGTTGAATTAAACGGTAAGCAATGATTAATAGATGTTTATGCGATGAAGGCGTATGGTGATCAGTAATTGTAAAGTGGTTTAAAGGTATTTTTACCGAAAGGAATAATTAGAACGAAAAAGAATGATAATACACCTACAGACTCCACTATGGAAGTGATAAATTTATAATTTCCTGTCTCCATGATATCAACCTCTTCCTCCAACCCACGAGCCTTTACATCCAATCATTAGCCTATCCACTGGACCCATTATGCTGTGCCATTAGGTCACTTAACATTTTCCATTCACTTCGATCCTCCTCTATCCTCCACAGTCATGCACCTGTACCCTCCAATCTCGCTCAGCTTATGTAAACAAAAAAAATGGCTCCACTACCGCCCAACGGCCCGTTCTGCACTCGCTTAACTACACCCCTATTAACCAGCCACATCAAATCTCCGTTAACTACACGATAAATGGATTTAACCGAGGCTGTTAACAAGCTGATGGTCGTTTTCACGACTGCCGGAATATGAACCGAGTGTCGCTGACTCCAGAATGGCCGGTGTATATAAAGTAGAAAATTACTGAATACTCTACCATTTTTCCGTTTCAGTTTGGGTGTGGATGCTGCGTTACTGCACCAGAGAGCAGCAGGGAGACGTATAAGCGTTCTGAATACGTAATCCTGATGGGCATTGGTTAGTGCAGTATGAGATCTGTCAATGATTACGAAGTTTGGTGAAACCTAGTTAACGTCTATACATGATTCTGAAGGACATGATAATAATGGCAGCAAATATGAAATCTACTCTCCTGACTGCTTGTGCCGCTAGTAGGGATGATACTGTTATATAGCACTGCTCGAATTCTCATACAAGGCTTAATATATGTGATCACTTATGTTCAGAACTGACACTCACACTGAAGTTGCTCACGAAGCTTCAGCCGAGCTTCAGAGAGTTAACTACCGCTCCATTGCTCTCACTTTTACCATCCCTAGTCTTAAAAACTCTCTAAGTCTGACCTTCTCAATCACTTTGATTCCCATTCCTTTTTTCATGTCGCCAGTATGGCTTTCGTGTAACAAAGCTTCCAAGTGATCTCCCAGAGTTCTTCGTTTGGTATTTTGGTAATTTTCTTTTTTGTAATACCGGCATTTCTCGAGTATTTGTGACGGTGTAACGTATGTGCTTATCTGGCTTCACATGGCTCCCGCTGTCTATTCCCCGAATCATAGTTTCCTTTTCAGTCGTTTCATCGCGGAAGTCGTTGATGGAACGACTTCTCCCTTTCATTCTGTCAACATTGGTGTCCTTCAGTGTTTTCATATTTCTTATGCTATTTCATCTTTCTACTGCTAACGTTCTTTCTATACCCACCAACCCGATCATTCTCACGTAGAAGATGCCTTTATTATCGTCTTATACTCTTCTCTTTCACTCCGCCTCGATACTAGTCTTTCTTGCACAGATTATAGACGCATTCTTGCAATAGTAATCATGCAGCTTACTCTGAATGGGGAAAAATAACCTGGTTGAATCAAACGGTCCCTATACACATTTTTGTTCATGTATCTCTAAATTGCCTTTGTTTCTTTATATCAAACGTCAAATCACAACAGTTTGAACTTGCAATGGCAATCAGACAAAAGGAATGTTAAAGAAACATCTCCCCAAACACTGACGATGTTACAAAGTTGCTGCTACAACACATCTAAAGGGATGTCATTACACTCATTACGGAGTACTGTTCGCATATCTGGGTTATGGTTCCCCTTCTGCATATTTGTAAGTCGAAAATGCCGACCAACTTGACTGTGATGTTAGCACTCCTCCAACAGTGATATGTCACCACTATGTGTTATTCTCCCGCCGTGAACGTCTTGCTCTTAAGAGAACTATAAGACCCACTACCTCTATCTACAGTAAATCCCTGCAAGGCGTATCATCCTGCTATAGGGAGTGCTCCACTGGTAGTGATGAATCACCATCAGGAGTGTTCCGACCACTCCGTCTGTGCCGAGCCCCCACAAGAGTGACACGCCACATGAGCGCATCTGCCACACCAGTGTCATGCCAACACATGTACTATGCAGTCACTTAGAAGTGCCACACATATGTAGTAATGCCACGTCCCAAAGATGTGCCGCGCCTCTACAGGAGAAATGCGCATTCGCTACCTTTCGTTATCGAGTCATGTAAATTTTTAGCGTCAGCTAAAGACAATGTTTTACCTTTGTAATAATGAATATATTCAACAGGATATCTGTAAAACTAGGCGTGCGTGTGTGTGTGCGTGTGTGTGTCCTAAAACCACATGTTGCCTGCGGTGCTAACATTAGCCTGGTCATCAGATGGCAAGTCATTCCAGACGATATTCGAAGCACAGCTCTAACAGCAAATACACAGGTGTATCATGGAGGATTTGATTATCAGCTTGGAAAGATAGGATTAAGTAAATCTATGAAGAACAGAAATACGAACTGCTACTTTTTTTGCAAACATGTTTGCTGTTTCTCGAGGAACACCTTATCAGCGCAAACAGAAGCGTTCTATCAGTAACAAACTTCTCCATCTATGGGCGAAATTTCATGAAATACTGCTTGTGTGTAAGAAGGAAGACTAAGATGAAAATTTCGTCATGAGATCAACAGAAAATGAAGAAAGTCTAAATAAGTATGACTCAAGAGCTATAGATATATTTTCTCAAGTCTCACTCATCTTCTACCCCTCAGCCGCAACGTGTCAGGTAACAAGAAACATTAAGCTAAGAGAAAAAAAAATGACGGACCAGGCATTTTCTTTTCATTCATCCCCCGCGGACCGTCTCTCTGAGGCAACCTTCTTGTACCTCTATTACAAGCTACCTGGAAGGCTCCATTCATCCCCTAGCTGTTCCAGGAAACACCTACGATACCCTGATCATGACAACAGTTATCTCCTGCCGTTACCTTCGTTCTTCATAATCTGTTATCCACCGTAGCCTGAAGGATACTGCCGCGGTTAACGGGGTCAGATGCCCCCACCTTTACCTGCTGGGGTCTTTTTGACGCTAACAGTAACTGACAGCCTGGTTAATGTCACGCTGATATTAGCTAACGACGTATCCATTTTGATTACTGTTGACGCAGGGGGGGAGGAATGGGTGTAACGGTAAGTGAAGGGTATTGATAAATTGGAAGGTTAAGGATGAGGGTAGTGGTTGAAAAATGTGGATACGTTACTAGATAAAGAATAGAGGATAGTGGATGTGGATGAGCTGGTGGGTGTAAGGTGGAAATAGTAGTAGATGGAGGATGTCGACATGGTTTATTTGTCGGATGTTGATGAATGGAGGGTAATACTGGTGAGAGAAGGCACGTGGAGACGTTGGTGGTGAAGGGTGAAGATAATAGGTTGAAAAAGTAGATGCAGTCAGTGGCTGGATGAGAGAGATATAGGTGGGATTTTGTGCGTGTACGTGGATGTCCTAATACATGAAGGACTCGATTGTAAGTGACGACATGCACATAGCTGTAAAGTGGGTGGAGGACTAAGACGCACTCAAGTGTGGAAGCTTTGTGGTTTGGATATAGAACACGGAATTAATTGGGGATGAAGGTTGTAAATTGAGATTTATACACAAAGTCGTCATGTAGTAGACCTAAAAGATTTCAATCACTGGGATGTACAATGCTGCATTTATTCACACAACAATAATTACATCAGATACTGTATGTGATACGTAAAGCTGTTAACCGAGTCATTTTGAAGGAAAGCTGAAGCTTATTCAAAAAATATCCACTTCTTGGTGTAGAACGGTATGATTTCATCAGATGCATTTTAGTTCAGTCACTTTTTCTAAGATATTAGCTCTTAATTACTCTATGATTAAAACAGTTACTTAGTCAAAATTTGCATAGACTTGTAAACAAAGAGGCACGACAATGAATACTAATGTCTTTAAAAGTCTGATATCATAAGGTACAGATACCTCACTGGTGTGATCACAGCCATTCAAACCTATTCTAAATACTGACATTTGTGCCATTACTTATTATTTTATTCACTAGCATCCCTAAATTTGTTTGGCAGAAGAATATCTTAAGAAATATTGATGTCCATGTTTTCAAACATGTTGCGAGATAAAGAATGATTGATCAGTTCATATACTTCACTTTGGATATACTGATCATGCAGACCAATACAGTGCTCGCCTGTGATTATCATTAAAAATTAGCGCTGTTTATATATATATATATATATATATATATATATAATGTCTCATACATATTCGTCCTTTCCCGCGTTAGTGAGGTAGCGTCATGAACGGATGACATCCTCAGAGGAAGAAAAAATCCACGCTTTGCCTGTGCCTCTGTTCCTCCTTTCGGAAAAGTAAAACAGGAGGGAAGGATTTCCAGCCCCCGCTCCCAGTCCTTTAAGTCTGCTTCTACGACACGCAGGGAATACGTGGGAAGTATTTTTTCTTCCCTATCCCAATGGATAATGTGTGTGTGTGTGTGTGTGTGTGTGTGTGTGTGTGTGTGTGTGTGTCAGTCTGGGTCTACGTCACAGGAATA
>JAUTXX010506163.1:0-12214 GCA_032273605.1 Panulirus laevicauda | reverse complement strand
TATCACTACCCACTGTAGGTCCCTGCGCAACTCCATCCTTGGCCCCGGGTCTCCATCACCACCATCCTCAGGGGAGCGGCACCTCGCCTCTCTGTCTTATGAGATCATCACATTACCTTCATAAACCGCTGACGACTGTCATTCCCTCTGGAGTAACTAAGTTTTCCCTGCGCCAGCCACATTCTTCTGCAGATAACCTGCTGGAGGCAGATGTTCCTGTAGAGCCCACATGAGCCCTCTCAGTGAGGCTGGACTCTCCCCACCAGAGCTTTAGAGAAATGTCTCCTCCTATAATACTTGTCTGGAGAAGCACCGAATTCTGAGGGAGGAGGACTTATTGGATGTCTTTACTGGTGGGGAGGTGGATGTATTATACCGAGGAAGTCTTCTCGGGTGCCAAACATGTCAAGAATTAGGACATATTACTTCGAAGGACAAGGATATTATTGCTACTTTAGGAGCTTCGACTGTGAAGGGCAAGAACATATAATTCCGAATATACGCCACACAAAGGTCGCTTTAATTCTTGCATCCGACAAGAGTATGGAATACGTTGGCAACAAAGTAGAATTTCCAGGAAAATTTTCCGGTTCATCGCGGGTACAAGGGGTTGTGACATGCATATAAAAGCAGCTCCACTGTTCCAGTTTGTAAAAGTTAAAGTTTCATTTATCACAACGAGGTTAGCACTGTTGTCCTAGACACATGTTTGAGAATCGTTTGAAGTTTGTTGTGTAAGGTGACGACATAGATAAACAACAGTGCGAGTAAGTTCAAAGAAACAATGATGAAAACATTAGCAGGTCATCTTATTTTCCTTAATATCTGGTGTAATAATGTTAGGACGTTGATTATCAGGCATAACACTGCACACACAATCATGAGACAAGATCGTCCATCGTTAGGTCATGTTAGCCGTGCAGGAAGGTTAGGTCATGTTAGCCGTGCAGGAAGGTTAGGTCATGTTAGCCGTGCAGGGAGGAATTCATGAGAGTTTTGTCAGAAAAGAATACTTGTGATGTTGTAACATACAACCCCTCTGGTGCAGTTCCTGCAGTTTGGAAGCTGCGCTCCTTGCATGAGCAGAGAAATAATGGACTCCTCTGGAATGATAAGGTCCTCGACGACTCTGGATTTCTTTCCGTCCATTGACGATCATAATCCTTGCCGAAAATGACTTCTCGCCCGCGGTGTAACTACTCATAGGCGGAGCCCGGTAACACCATTCAGAATGTAGGCATGTGTGCCTGTGTGTGAAACACTCACTTAAGATAAAGATTACTATTGTTTTATCCCAAATCTTTAGGTAATTACATGTTGCAAGAATTTGCCAACTAAGGTAAAAACGGAACATGTCGATGTATAGATATGGATAAAGATAACATTTGTGTGTTTGTATAATAGAAGAAGTTAAGTTTCTTCCGTGAAGATATATATAAACTAGAGTCAAGAGGAAGAGTTGTAATCCTGGAACAAAAAAGGAAATGATACTTGTAAAGCTGAGCATCGGATCTTGATATTCATGTCTCCTCCTCTTAGATAAATCCCAGGCAAAATTACACACAGGAAAGAGAACCAAAGGGACATGTAATGAGGTGTCTCGGCGTAAGTCGCAACGATGCTGAAAATAAGAATGAATTTAAGAACATTAAAGTTCCAAGACGAACATTGATCTCCAGAGTAACTTAAGAGTTGATATACTCCGATGAGCAAGTAGCGTGGTTAACGCACTCAGTCATGTGTACTTTGGTGGAGAAAGATCGCTTGGAAATTACTGAGTTCAATTAATGCTGTGATTACGAAGTTATGGTTAAATTATGAGTGTGCTCTGTCGTGAGTAATATAGCTATATCATTACAGGCAACACGCAAAGAACCGCACTTCAGCGAGGGAAATGCCAGAAATCGACAACTTTTCACTTCGTAAGAATTAGGTTGTTTTAGACTCCTTAGAAAGTGGAGAGGCAGTGTGACCCTTGCCAAATGTACTTGCATATGTCTGGGTAGGTTTGTTGGCTTGTTTTCTCAGTAAGACTGAGGTGGATCGAGTGTTGAGCTCTAGGATTTAGACTCTCAAGTTGGTGTTTCCGTTGTTAGTGTCAGTCATGTGAGGGACCTGGCGGGAGATGGGAGACTCAATATCGTCCCAGATTCGATGTATAACAGTCATTCAGCTGTCGTAATTTTTCCTTGATTGAAATCATAACACCATTCACACAAGGTGATAGTTAAATTTCTATAATGCAACAGACTTCCCACCTCCAGTGTGATATGAACATGATATATAGATAGAGATGTACCCAAACCCACGCATATCTAACAGTGTCTCGGTGAGATGCTTCAAAGCGTTCATATCAACATCCATTAAAAGTTTTCTTTTTCCAACGAAGTAGACTTCCCACACTTATTACTCGCAGAAATGGACTCAACAAATACCGTCACCACACTCTTCCTGTTACTCCGAAACGCAGATAGTTAGAAAGTAACAAATATCAACCTTAACTAGGTCACACATACATGTGGGCCGACACCCTGGTCCCGGAGGTTATAACACAGCCTCATACCTTCATCATGATAACCTGGAAAATAAGGGTGAAGGGTAAACAGAGAGTTCCCAGAGAGATGATGCAGAGGAAGAGAATTTTAACAGAGAGAAGGATATCTCCGAGGCTGGTCATGTCAGGGATGCTGTAAGGATATTAGCCTTAGCTGTCCACCTGTGATATAAATGAGGAGTTGCACCTAGTTCGTAATAGGAAAATGAAACGTGTGTTTTGTAGGGGTGTGAGGATGAAAATGGGATGCGAAAATGTGTGTAATTACCTGTTTCACAGCAAGGGGGGAGAGTTCCACAGTTGTGGGGCCTCGTCTGTGTGTATGTATGTGAGTGGCGGAAGTGAGCTACTGCTAAACGGACCTGCTTCATGATTCTTCGTCCGTCTGATTGAGATCAGTTGACTTTGATAAAGGCATATGTTGAGAGGTACGTACTTACGTACGTATTGGTGTGCTTAAGTTACCAGTACAGTGAGCTCTTGTGGTCGGATTCTCGATACATTGAGACAACTTAATCACATTCGGTCACGTTGCGTTGTTGTTTTATTACTGACGTAATGAACTTTACATATTGTTTATCGACTCGAACAAGACTTTTATCGCGAAGGGAACAAAGAGAGAGAGAGATTAAGAGAAGAGAGAAAGTGACAATTCAGGGAGAGAAAACTGAAAATAACACTAAAATTAGCAAAAAACTGAAGACACTCTCCAGGAACTGCGTCACGACGCTGAAGTATTTCGAGCAAACAGATCGTCTTGGGTCGTTACCTTAACCAAAAAAAAAATGTGAAGCATGTCGAAAACTGAAAGAAAATGATATCAAGGCATGGTAGTTACAAATATCATTTATGATATTAGTTCAGAAACCAAAGAAAATAGATAATGACAACGTATACTGTTGGAAAAACTCTTAATTACATAAAACGGAATTGTCAAAGACCAACTGACTATGAAGTATCACAACTGCTAATTAGCAACATACAGCTCTTAGTAATTTTCCATTAATTGCTTACCAAGAAGAAAGAAAAACCTAATTGATTTGGGTAAAGTTTCTGAGTTTGTTCCGGAGTTAATTACCGAGAGTAATTAATCATATGAAGGTCTTCAGTCTTGTATGGTTTTGTTTACGCAGTGTCTTGACGGCGTTGTGGTACAGTTCGGGGAACCACTGCTTTAGATCACTGGAGCATATGTTGCAGTACAGTTTGAGGAACCTCTTCTGAAGATCACTGGACCATATGTTTACTGTTCCAATGATGATTTCTTAAATCACTGAAGCATATGATTATTCTAACTTTGATCATAACTTGGATTACTGGAGCATATAGATCCTGCCAGTTTAATCATCGCCTAACATTAGTTATAATTTCCTTATTATCATTATTAAGACATAATAAGGTACTTTCATTATCACTATTATCTTCACTGTAATGATCTCCACTTAACGCTCCTTTTGAGCAGTCACTGTCTTGACTGCTATCATTAATTTGACTCCACTTTGTATATTCACTTGGCATTGCTACCATTTCTGACACCACCAATAATTACCCTCATTGCCTCCATCCTTATCACTGCCATCATCATCACAATGACAATTGTATCATCATAGTGACCGTTATCGTTATCACCATTATCATAATGACCTTTAACAATATCATGACTATCGTTATTAGTATCTATATCAATATGATCATGATTATCAACATAATCTTCATCATTACCAGATGCAGTCTCCTCATGGCTTGTCACTATCATTCTTTTTGTTATTGCTGTCTTTATACCCATTCACCACAGTCATTATCGTCACTACTTCATCAGTCATTATAATCATTATTACCGCATCTTTCCTGATGTGAAATTGATCATCATTAAGATCACGACTACCTTGTTTACCACCATAAACATTTCCTATGCCCTCTCCTCATGGCCTGTAATCAACTATTAGTGTAATCAACATTAGTCTCATTAATTACTCTCCATCATTGTTAATTATCGCACCAGCATAACGGCCTCGCCTAATTGGTCATTCACGCTAGACTATAGAGTAAGACTATCTCCTGGAACATTATTCGTAATCTTCAGTGATTAAAAGTTCCTTAGAATTGCAAGATCTGGTATGATCTTGTATGATCTTAGAGGAAGTATAGCATATCAGAGGTGTGAGGTTGTGTGATTCAAATTATGATGTGATGTGACTGGAGGTATTTCAGTATGATGTATATGAAGGTACTACATATTGTGGAGTGACTGGAATCAGTTGGTATGATGAGTCTTGAAAAATTAGTTATTGTTTGTGATTGTGTAGTGGGATGGTTAGAGGTCTGCACATGAATTTATACAATGTGATACCAATATGGAAGCACACATTACGATATATCTGGTATGATAAACCGTGGTATAGCTACGAACCTCTAATATGGTGTAGTTGAATATACAGGTTAGGATATACAGTAGAATATGTAGCATAAAGAAGGGCATCTGGCGTGTAAGACAAGAGACACCTAGTGTTGTGGTGGCACGCCTGGAGGCTTGTGGCAACTCTGAGGTACGTGACCGTTTATAAGTGAACAGGAAGCTGGGGATCGTGTTTATTGTTCTTGCGGCTGAAGGTGTGGCTCTGGGGTAAAGGGGGAGAGAGACTGTGAAGGGAGGTTAGGGTCATGGAGTAAGGAGTAAGTGGAGAGTAAATACAGGAAATAGTAGTAAGCAGAGTGTGGAGAGTAAATACAGGAAATAGTAGTGGAAGTATAACATAACGGTGAAAAGGGTCGTAGAATGTCTGATATTGGGTAGAGATGGGTGTTTAAAACAAAAACAGAAAAAGTAAGGCTAAAAGCAAGTCGAATGTTAAGACACATGACGTCCCTAAACTGCCTTACCTCAATTAATTAATGGGCACAAATGGGAAGTGGCATATCGAGTGATAAATGGACATCTATAACATACAGATGAGCTTCATGGGAAGTGCCAGACAGATAGCCTCCTGACTCAGCCATGTAAAGTGGCGCTCATGAAGCATGCATGAAATGTTATGGAGTTTATCATACCAAAGAGGGGGGACTCAGCTAGATTAAGTTATCACGGGGATTTGTCGCATCGTCGCCGTAAATTGCGCTTTATTGTCGAGTGGTCTAAATGGACGGGAATAGGGTTGAATGTCTGATAGCGTGAGTGGTTATGAAGTGTTGAAATATTTCTCTATGGTATTGGTGTCATTTCATCAAGGTAATGAAAGGCATTATATCATGGTAGTATATACACATATGAAATATGATAAAGACATACATCAAAGTATGATATGATACTTGGGTTATTCTATGTCATGTCGACGACTGATTCCATGGATAGCTATAGTTATAGTTAGCTAAGTAATGATAGATTACAATGATATTCGGCAGCAAATTTCGTGAAATAAAGTGTGACATGATATTGTGCTTAAAAAGTTATTCATCACATCATACTGACAGGGTGACATGCCATATCATGATTTGCTGAGATAAAGAAAAGATATGGAATCATGGTTGTAGAGTGAAATACTATATCATAATGATAGATATATGATCATGGTGCCGGCGGAACACCATCATATCTGGGCTGTGAGGCGCCATGAGCATACAGAGAGAATATAACGAGTTGAAAATTCACTAAAAATTTCCCAAACTGGTTCAAAGTTTTCTCTGGTGTAACATCATGTTTCCCTTAATGTGTAGCTCAACCATGACCACTGCTTTTTTAATCATCTTAATGGTATTTTATGTTTGATATTTGGTACTAATGTTCAAAAGGAGCAATATGAACTATAGACAAAGATTAGATAAGTATATGAATAGGAAGTGTAAAGATAATAAGATGGTTAAAAGTTTTTATTACTGTTGAAGCTATAACATGCTAGCAAAAAGCAAATCATAAAAAACGTGGCGGTGTATGTGTCACTGATGAACAATATGTAAGCAAAGTCAAACAAGAAAAAAGTAAAAAGGTCATGGACTCGTGACACGAAAAAAAAAAATGATCTAAGTACAACATTTAAGATAAACAGAAATCAACCAAAGGAGAAACCATGCAACACATTCTTATATAAACCCCAAAAGTAGAATATGGGTAAGCAAGGACATAAATCCATTAGCAACAAGTGATTATCTTAAGTTTCAAACAACAAACAAGAAAGTGACTTGCATGAAAGTCGAACAACATACAAACAGCGACGAGAACAAGAGCCAAACGATACACAGACAAGAACTGAGCAAAACTGCAAAATAATACAAACATCTGTAGAAGACAAACCCGAGACAAAAGAGCAACAATGACACATACTGAGGCGATACATCCAGCCACTCAGATCAACGATATGATGAACTCCACCGCTGCCGACAGACCTCCCCACCACCATCACCACCACACCAACAACAACAGATAGCCAGGAAGATTAATTTCCAATTAGAAGACCAGCCAGGAACAAAGTTTTGGGCAGCCGAGATGAATGTGGCTCGCAGGAGTGATCCCAACAGGAAAACGTAATTAAGAAACGCGGACCAGTTAAGATGTCCAGAAGGAAGTCTGCGTCTTACTGTTATATACTGGAAACGTCAATGGCACTGTGGCTATTTTATTGGGTTAAGCTAAATAGGGTACGTTGGGTTGGGTTTAGTCTAGGCTAACTTAGCATACAATTGGCTAGATTTAGTCAGGTTCAGTTGGGGTTCAGTTAAGCTGTTGAGAAATGTTAGGTCACCTAACAGAAAATGGATTTAAAATCATAGGAACTACTGAGATATTACGAGATATAATCACAGAGTTATAGGACACTTAATGAACTTCGAGAATGAGTAACAAGACAAGAGACATAGCAATATAATAGATTGATATATGACCTGGTAATGATTTGGTTCTATATAGCCAGAGTCGACCGTGAGATATAGTGGAACAATGGATGGAACAGGATTAGAAAAATTATCATTGGTAAGATAGAAAGTATGTTGCATTACTGGTAAAGTAGACGGAAAAATAATGAAAGACACATGTTTGTTGACAGAATGCACAGGAAAACTGTGACGACATTTTGTGTTATGAATATAGTGAAAATCCTAAACATAAATTTGATATCAGGGAATCAAAATTTATGATCCAATGAAAACAATGGTCTCCGTTCATAGCCATCCGGGATGATGAGGGGCGTCGCCTGGTCCTCATTCAAGAAACTTAATTTATTTGATCGTATCATCATAGTGGTGTTGGAACAATGGCCAGGAACTCTCATGCTTTCTTAACTTGTTATCGTTGCATCCGTCAACTGCCACTTTGCTCGCAACAAATGGGAAGAAAAGCAGTGATTTCACCATGGCGTTTGCTTTCTCCTACTCTCCCTTGATTCCAATGATAAACTATGATTTCCATAGTCTTCACTATCACATATCGTCTGTGACACTTTCACACTATAAAATCATTTTCATTTGGCTGAAGAATTCTACATGTTAGCTGGGCTGTCGTATGAGTCAGATAAGTGCTATCTGCTTGCTAAATAAAAAGAAAATGAGACAATGGGATGAGGTTAGTATAGGGATATAAGTCGGTAGTGGAGGGAAGGTACAATATGAAGCAGAGGAAGAAGGACATGATATGAAGCGAAGTGAAGGAAACGTGATCATGTTTGCGGAGTCAGGATGAGTTGGACAATACAAGACCACCACTGTTTCTTTAGTAGTGTTAGACATGGACTGTTCAGTAACGCAAGTTATCTGGGTTATTTGGGTTGTGGGTAAGGCATTTGACGAGTGTGGTAGTTTTGCGTGTAAAACGATAGAAATGTAGCAGTTCTGGATAACTCAAGGAAGAAGTGTAGCAGTTTTGGATAGTGGAATGGAAAAGTGAAATAATTCAAGGTAAAGAAGGGAGGGGTGTAGTAGTTCTGGGTAAAAAAGGAATGAATACGAAAATACATGCGAACTATGAGAAGTATATAAAATCGCAAGTCCATTAAATGTTCATCTGTTCATGTTATCCGTAGAAGGGGATTAAAAGCAGATGTAACCAACTGGTAACTCTAAGGAGGACCCTTATGAGGTATGCCTTACCATCCATTCCTGGGAAATATTGTTTCATAAAGATTCCTTGGTTTCCGTGATACCAGCACAAATGTAGACCACGGCAGAAGCGGAAAGTGGAAAGTTCTATGCACAGTGTCCTGTGATAGTTTGCCAGTCATGGGATGTAAAGGTATATAAAAAGTCAAATTTACTCTAAGTAATACAGACGTCGAGGTACCCGCTTAGCGGAACTCCGTGGAGAGAGGGACGAATGGGCAAGGAAGTGATGAGTGGGGAAGGAGACAGCCTCCCCATGACGTGCCGCTTCACGCAGGGCATCGCGCATCTCGGCTCCGACCGTCCACGGGAGGGGTGCTGACGGCGCTCCATCCTCGCACAACCATTCCCTGGATCAGTGTTAGCAGAAACCACAGGATATCCTGAAGCTGCACGTTTTGTATTCGCTATTTTGTTATATTCATATCTGCTCGCCTCTTCCACCTAAGCCGGGTAGCGTCAGGTACAGACGACCGAGCCTTCATGGAAAAATTCTTATTTTGCCCGTTCCTCTGTTCCTGCTTTCAGAAAGTAATGATACAGAAAGAGAGGATTTCTAGTTCCCAACAGTCGCCTCTTTCAGTTGCCGTCTGCGATACACAAGAGATACGCGGGCAGTGTCGTCCTCCCCTGTCCACAGGAATAGTGAAACTATCGGGAAAAAAGTGCAGATATACAGGAAGGTACAGGGGTAAGACTCCTCTTAAGCGCGGGACGCTGGCAACACTAAAGAGCCCCGCACAACCTGGCTGCAACCTTATGTGTTTCTGGCAAGACACTCTGGCAGAGGTGACTGAAAGTTAGTTTCAACATGATAAATGAATGGCCGCTTCCTTTTGGCTTGTTGGAAGGAGAGAGTGGGGTACGTTCCTGGGAAGGAGAGAATCCCAGCAAATACAGAGGAAGTGAGCTGTCGCCGCTGTCTGTCGGATACTGAAGAACAATGGACGAGTTGTGCGGGACATGACAATTGCCGCGTAAGAGACTGGCGGCTGGATACTCGATGCGTAATTGCTTCTTGTCAACAAAGAAGCTCACACGAACTTTGATTATTTGATTCTTTTGTGAGAAGTAACAATCGTGGGTCATGAGAATTATCAGCCTTATATATTATCATTTATTTCAAAAAATGTTTCGGTAATATGTAAGTTGTTTCACTGTACGAAAAAGAGTCCTTAATTTGCATATTCTTTCAGCCTTTTCAGAATTATATCAATATGTTGTATCTTATCAATGCCTTCCAGAATCAATAGGTGACTGAAGATGCAAATCTAATGGTTAATACAGGAGACGTTTTAATGGTATATATCAGCCACGTTACGATGCTGATAGATTTGCTGACGATTTTCAGGACAATATCGGTAGTACAATTTGAAAATTCGGAATATCCAAGACATTTAAGATTAATTCATCGTCATCTCTACCTTACTGGGAATAATCAGTTAAAAGAAAAATATTTTTTTTATATATGAAACAGTGAAGCCACTCGATTTGAAAATTTCATCTGACGTCTGGGAGAAAAAAAAATCTTTTTTCCAATACTTACAGTTCGGCGCGATGTACCTCACTTACTTCCTCACCCGACACATTCGTGTCTCCACCTCCCTCCTCATCAGAAGGAGCTACGTCTTCTCAACATTTCTCCACTGGGTTCCCTCATCGCCATGATGGCCATTCTCTTGGATGAATAAAGAAATATCATATTAGCAGATGCATAACTCTGATGAGTTACTGAACAAAATCAAACGTATCGACACACTATTGATGATTCATATCACTCTCTTTCCCAGAATGTGTACATATGATGATTACAACATGTAAGGTAGTGTCTTATAGAGACTTTAAACATGGCGCAACATCATGAACTGATCCTTAACATAAGAACTTTAAAACATCAGAAAGATGAAGTAATATTAGGCCTGCAGTCCTACACATCTCATTTCCGAACCACAACCATCCATGTTCACGCATGTCCCCACCCATCCACCTTCTATTAAAGCTCCCTATCGCAGGGAACTTTTGATATAATGTGGTAAACTGTTCCAAAGAAACTCGTCAAGTTATAGTGTATATACAGAATATTTCATTTCCAGATTTCCTGTCTTTCTTTAAGATTGCGTCCTTCCCTCCCTCCACCATATGAGAACTCCCACAGATGTTTACTATTCCCACGTCCTTACTCTCCCTCTCCCTTCATACTCTCCCCTCCCCTCTAACCCTCACCACCTGGCTGTAATGCCCTTGTTCCCTCCTCCTCCACCTCCTCGTCTGTTCCCTTCACGAGGTTTGTTCCTCACACTTCCTCATCAACCCTGGTCTTAACAACGCGTGCCCAGACATTATTGTTTCTCTCCCATTGTCCTCCTGCACGCACATGTGACCTTACTTCCTTAACCCTTTCTCCTCTTCCTTCTCCTTCTCCTCCCTCAACTTGCCCACATGTCTCTCGTGGGCCAGTGTTGTGTGTCTATCTTCCTGTGTTCCTCAATGAAACGAATTAGTCTGTCATCATTCCTTCTCACACTCTTCCCCTTTAAGCACCCAAAGTCACTCTCTATTCTTTCGCGTTTTCATTCTTCGATAATGATTCCGTACTTTACATTTCCTCTCATTCAACGTGGTCCTTTCTTTTCGTCTCTTATCAACGCCATCTCTCTTTCTTCTACGGATGTCCTACCTTCACTTGATCTCGTGTAAACACTGTGTTTCACAGGTTTGTGATTCTGTTCTCAACATAGCAGTGACATCTATTCGCCTGCATGGTAAACATTTTTTGTTTCTGACGTACCGTCTCCTTGTACTATGAGATAAGCAATTCTGAAATAAACTACGCTAAAACTGAATTCAGTTTAAAAGAATCCGTGACAACAACGCCGTGAAGATTTTTATTTGTCTTTTATATCAAAGGCTCAGGTCACTGGAAAAATTATCATACTCAGAGGCCAGCACTTAAAAAAAGAAAAAAAAATTAAAAGAGCCCGAGAGAAAGGTGAGTTAGGAGAGACAATGAAAATAATCCAAGTGTTTTAGGAAAGAGAAATCTGCCCTTTTTATTCAAAGGGGAAAACCATACCCATTAAGAACACGAGAGGGCAAAGTGTTCCACAAAGTTTAGGGATTAAGAAAGTGAAACAAACCACATCGGCCCAGGAATTAGTTTCATCTGCGTAATACACTCAGTACCAAAACATAGATGATGCTGGGAGGTCGAAGTTCCTAAGGGACCTTCAGGTGTGTGCCCGGAGGACCTGAAACTCATTACCTGAAGGGAGCGCCGCGAGGAGTAACTCCTAAGGTGAAGATCATTAGCCACCCACCACCTACCTGGCAAGAAGAGGTGAACAACACATGGAGGAGAGATTATCGTATTTGTGGAGACTGTCAGACAAGTAAAGAAGAGGAACGTGTGAAGTAAAATGGCTGAGTTATAACTATAGGATATCTTATGGTAAAGAAGTTTCTCACTCTTGCATCACAGTCGTGGTTAAACACTTGATATGTTGATACCAGATATCTAATTTTACTTAGAGGAAAAAATGCGCTTTTATATCAGTTCAGCTGACCTTACTGAAAATACAA
>JAUTXX010506131.1:0-12218 GCA_032273605.1 Panulirus laevicauda | reverse complement strand
AGAGAGAGAGAGAGAGAGAGAGAGAGAGAGAGAGAGAGAGAGAGAGAGAGAGAGAGAGAGAGAGAGAGAACGTCCTTTTGTATGACCACAGACGCACATGCCGACATACATACACACACGCGAGGAGGCTTGTTTCATGCCTCCTGCCGAGGGAGCAGAGTGCATGATACTGACAACAGAGATGAAATGCTTCCCTGGATTAACATAATAATTATCAAAATTGTAACTTTGTAAATAATTTCGGGCACGCAACAAGAATATTAGAAAATCTCGAGTTACGACGTCTTAAATTATACCTTTACTACAATCCTTGTTATACTTATTCATTAATCCCTTTAATTCCGAGATACAGAATTTATCTGGATGTTTAGTCACGACGCTGCCTGTCAGGTATATTGTGGTGTATTTGTGGGAATTGTTGCCCTCCCCTCCCACCGTAGGATCATCTGTGTCTCCGGCATGAATTGTCATCCTGTTTATTTCTCATCATCAGCGTTCCACGGATTATATGGCGGACCCTCCTGCACACCAGGGATAAACTTTCGTCATAGCTGTTCTCTGCAGTATGAAGGCGTTTAACAACGGACGCTGAACAAGAGCAAGAAGAAAGAAAAACTATATATCACCCTAAAAAGGATGATATACAAACATACATAGATTCAGATATTGGATTAAAATCCTGTTTGCATATATTAATGGAATAAAGTAGTTCCAGGTGACGCTAGCAGTATGTGTACAGTTACCAGAAGGTGGCAGGTGTGGGAGCTCATCCAGATGTGGTGGATGGCACCGTGGCTAGCCACTGGTTCGTCTGGTCATAGAAAGCGAGGGATTAAGTGCTGGTTGTTTGGCGTGTTTACCAGCCAGGGGAGCGGAACCAGGGACCCACCCGTGCGTCAGGAGGTAATCTGGTGGTAGGGGTGTTACCTGTAGCGGGAGAACCTGCATGCACGCACCACGCCCTCCCCAAGCACAGCAGGCATGGGCGTATCGGATGTAGATATGTCTGTTTCTTGACTTAAGTGTTGTCATAAGCGCTGGTGGTTGTTTTAAAATATCTCATAAAACAACAGCGGTTTCACATACTGCTCTCCTTGACTACGTTCTATTTCATTAAAACAGGAAAAAAAACTGTCGACTTAGTAAAGGTAATCTGATAGCTTTTATACGACTATACTACTGTCTAACTCAGGATGTCTTCGGTCTAATCTTCATATACAATACTGCATAAAAGTAGAAAAAAAATATATGTGTTCATGAATCCTTTTACGAATCGGATATAAGAATAGTCGACAACAGATATAAAAACAATAGTAATCATTTAACCGGTTATACGATCCTTTTGAGAAAGCCACACACACGATTATAAAAGGATCCTTCGGGTGTTAATGCGACGGGATCGATTTCTTATTCCGTTCCATCCAAGTCTCGCCAGACTTTGGTTCCAAGAAGCCACGGGTGTGTGAAGGTCTACGTCGTCACGGCCTCCTGTCAAGGACGGTGGGTGGGTCCGTCTGTCGCCTCGTGAAATGGAGCCCCTACAGAACATACCCGACCGTACGTTAGAACACTGCAGACGACATCCCCTGTCCATCACGGACAAGAGAGACTTGAATATTTCTTACCATCGAAGGAGTGGCCGCCGTACATAGTCATTCGAGTAACGAAGGTGTGGGTGACGTGCGTTACAGCCAGTTACTCTTCATTCTTTATCTACGGGGAGTTCAACTCTCTAGCACTCCTACAGAGAAAGCTGAGCATTATCTTTTCTTCCCCTTCCACCTCCTACCCCCACCTCTTAAGCACTAAAGGTGAGGCTGCTGTGATAGTAATGATGATGATTGTGATGATAATGTACCAGAGGATGACGGAAATTATGGTAATAGTCCCGGACGCGTTGTGCGGATCACACTGTGGTGGGATGACGCAGCAGCGTTGTGTGACGGTGGTGATCTGCGCCTGCCCTTCCCTCCTCTCCTGCCCTCTACGACCAGGTCCTCTCCAGAAGGAAAGTATGTCTTCTGATGTTGAAAAGACTTGCTGTAGAACGTGTTGTGTCGTTCGCTAATCAGATCATCGGTTAATGATTGTAAATACACCAAGGGTCTGATTTCCTATCCATGCAAATGAAGCGAGATAATGTTATGGAATCAGCAGTGCGTCTCATGTTTGTTGATAATGATATTCCTGATCACTAGATCCCGATCGATAAAACTCATCATCAGATCGTTTCGCTAATGGATCCCGGTTGTTATACAAATGTGGAAGATGGAGTGGCGATATATAACACGGAGGAAGGTGTACAAGGAATTATCTTTTCTATCTCCTGTCGCTAAATACTCCACAGATATCTATCTAAGTGCAAGGGGTAACGCGAGGAAGGCTGATGGAGGCCTTTGGTTCCCTCAAGAGCACCTAAATTCGTATAGGATCCCTGAAGATCCTAGGTTCCCTGAGGGGCCCCTCTGATTACCCTGGAATCACTCTATAGCCCCGATTTCCTCCCTAAGGATCCCTCCCTAGCACCCAAGGAATCACTGCTTCCCATGGAACTCGTTCTCTTAGTGACATTAGCCTCCTGGGTCAGCTAGATCCCCGTGGACTCCTAGTTCTCCATGGGCTCTCTCGTTACCCTGGGGTACCCTAATTCCCCTTAGGGTTCCCCTTTGGGTTCCTAGATATACTAACTTCTACCTGCAGCTGGCTAGGCCTAGGGTGGTCAAAGCCGTCGAGTCCAGGGGGGAGAGAGAGAGAGGAAGGAGTACGATCTGTTAATGGCAAGGCTCCCCATGCAAGTGTCTGGCTGATCTGCATACGAGGGCCCACTCATACAATACCTGTGAGAACCGTGTGGACAGGATAGTTGATGGTGGCAGTGGGCACAGGCGCACCACACTGCCAGAAGGGTCAAGTACGGTGCTAATCCTCTCCTCCCTAAACCTAGGCCCACTCTCTCCTCTTTACTCCCTTCTTTTTTTATGCCTGGTGCCGGACTGTTTGTCTCGCAGGTGTGGCGCGCTTACACTGTGTGTGTGTGTATGTGTGTGTGTGTGTGTGTGTGTGTGTGTGTGTGTGTGTTGGAGCTTCAATATGCTATGGGAAACCATTGGGTGCGGTGGAGCTTCCACTGTGTCATGTATGACGAGGCTTCAGTGTGTGGTGAGGCTTCAGTATCTGTGAAGGTTCAGTGTTTGACAGGGTTTCAGAGTGGCTCTATTGTATGGTGGTGGGGCTCAAGTGTTTGGTGATGGGGCCCCAGTGTGTGATGGTAGGGTTCCAGTGTGTAGTGGGGATCCAGTTATGGATTATTTCCAGCCATATCCACAACATTCTTTTCAGACTCTTCAGTCTCCTCCTCTCCTATCCATCAGGAAATGCTGTGATGCTGTGCCTCTGTGGGGTTAACGTCAGAAAAGTGAAGAGTAGGTGTTGAGAATCTTTTGCATGAAAAGTCTTGTCATACAGTGAATCGATCTTTGTAATGTTGGAGTGATGGCTGCTGTCCAGAAGCCATACGAGACAGTGTAACTCGTGCAAGACTGGGGAAAGTAGTTTCAGATGGATGTACATTTGATGAAGTGGAGTCTAAAACTGAGTTGGAGGGACGGGGGTTGCTGTTAGTGCTTGTCAAGACATTACAGTGTAAATATGCTCTGACAGTGATGCGTTTGCTGGGACAGTGGGCACACGCAAGATTAGAATGCTAAAGTGTGAGGCGAGGAATAAACTGTATATTTCTTCTTGAAGTTGATGGTTAGTTAGAGAGTCGACTGGCTAGGAAGGATAAGGAACTGTTCCAAAGAGCTGGATGCCGGGCTTGTTCAGGTGGGACTGTATCAAAAGTATTTTCGTTTGATTTCGTAGGTACTGGATGTTTGCGTGGTTGTTAAGCAAAAGCTGCTTACTCTGAGTGCTCTGTTTTGCGTGGTTTGCGGTCTTGTTACATTTGCCTTTTGAAATAGTGTTTAACCAAGCGAGTGAGACGTATATTGAGGAGGACTGGAAGAATTGCTTCACGAGGGCACCGAGGGATATTCTGTCTTGTCCTGAGCTGGAGCCATTGAGTGTTTCAAAGCGTATAGCTTTTTGTGCTGATGTTTGTGGTGTGGGGAGTGAATGTCATGTGTGTGTGTGTGTGCGTGTGTCGTATGCGATACCCAGTAAGGTTGGGTTTTTATTGAGTGGTTGACCAATCAGGGTTCTGGGAGTGTAGAGCTTGGATTCATGTCTGTCAAGGGTTGAAAGGCTAACAGTGGGTTTCTGTAAGCATGAAGACATTCTGTTATGAACGAGCCACTGCTCTCATTGCCCGATGTTGAGCCGCAAGTTTGCTACCGATTGCGTAATGTAGCCATGAGAGGAATTCCATATACATTTCTATATTGGAGGATCCAGTCACGGACTACAGTCCACATCAAACCCGAGCCTTGATTGAAATAGGAGGATAATGAAAGAAAAACAAAAAAGGAAGAAAGGAGGAAAAGTATATACGAATTTTGGAGGAAGTGGAAGTCTTTTAAAAAGTGTCAAGTCATAGTTACTGGGAAAGACATGAGAGGATAGAGAGTCCATTACTACAGAGGTTAAAGATCTCATAGAATAAGCGAGTTAAGGTGAAAAATACGAAATGGACATAAACATGAGTGTCTGTCTTCTGCGGAGATTAAGATGTTGATAGAATGAGCGAACAGCTTCCATAGTTCTTATAATGTTAATAGAACGTACGAACGCCTTCAAGAGAACTTCCATTGTTGTGTGAATGTTAATAGAACGTATGAACGCGTTCCACGTAACTTCCATAGTTCTTAGAATATCAATAGAACGTACGAGCGCCATCAACAGGGGTTGCAATGCTGGTAGTACCCGATGTGTGCTGGCCACAGCATTGAAAACCCTAATAGAACTTATTTCTCATCATTCTTTTAGGATATCAGTCTCGTTTCTTTCTACGGTCTGCAAGTCATTTATTTACCATAATCCTTTTTTTTAGGATATTACTTTCACTCGATTCTAAGGACTCCGAGTAGTTTATTGATCTTGTTAGTTTGGTTATAATACCAACTCCACTGCTGCAACCTGATATTGGACGGGTAGGCAGTCGGATCGCAGTCAACCCAGCTTTTCATCCACCCCTAGAGGTACGTCCCTAAAATGGATACGTCATGCCTTACAAACTGTTCTAGGGTTTACCTTGACCGCATCATATGCCCTGGTTCCCCCCCATATAGCATGTCGATTGAATTCATTCTATCCCAAGCACGACTCTGATCATCCTCAATGTTCAGGTCCCGATACCCCAGAGCATCTTTCTCAGTTTACCCATCTCCCCTTTCTCTTTCCACTTCTAACACATAAGATCCTCTTCGTCTTTCTTCACTCATCCTCTCCATATGTCCATAACATACCAGCACACCCTGGTCAGCTCTGTCAATCGTACTCATCTTCCTCCCATATCTCACTCTTATGCCGTCATTCCTCACCCTTCCTCAAACCTCCCTGACATCGCATCTTGTCCTCAGGCATTTCATATCCAACACGTCCACCGTCTTCCGTACCTCTGCATTCAGGGTCCGTGACCCACATCCATACAGCACTACCGGGACTGATGCACCATCAGACATACCCATCTTTGCCCTTTACAGACACTGGCCTCTCCTACCACGCGCTCCCGAGTGCTCCCCGTCTACCGACCTTGTGACTCACAATCACCTGTGATCATTCGTCTTGTTTAGGAAGGCACTTTGTAGAGTAGCTGCTCTGGTGACAGTCAGCCGTCCCTGCTTCAGCTGGAGGGCCACTGATGCCTGGAGGTGAGGGGAAGGGGAGGTAGGAAGGAGAGGAGGACTGAGGTAGGGCATGGTGAGGAGGCGGGAGGTGAGGTCGGCCCGGCTAGCAACAGGGAGGTGCGGGTGAGGCACGTGGTCGGCTCGCGACGGGGCCAGGTGCAGCCGGAAGTGGTCCAGTACCTGCCGCTCCGGGAGGCGCCTCCTTCGCTCCGCCAGGGGCAGCAGGTTGTGACAAGGGGCTGTGGTGGAGGCTGGCTGGCTGCTGCAGCGGGGCGCGCGCGCGGTTGGGGGCACGGGCCATGACCGAGGTGGGGAGGGGCTATCACCGGGAGCAACGGTAGGATCGCCGACACCAGGACACGGAGGACGTGTGCAAGGAGCTCACGTCTTGTGTTGTGACGTGGAAGATGATGTATTGGGAGATGAAAACGGATATAGAAGATGGCCTGTGGAAGTTGAGCGAGGGGGCACTCGTATACGAGGTTTGACGAGAGTCCTGGAGAAGGGCATGATGGTCGCGTCTACGGGAAGTGCTTGGTGAAAACACAATGACAAATATGCTCTTGGGGATGACATGGAGTTCCAGTGGAGGGAAATGGTACAGAATCTTCAAACTGGAGTTCCAGCGGAGGAAGATGGTACAGAATCTATAAACGTGACAGGCGGGAGCCAAGCAAAGATCCTGGCACCTATGACGTATTCAACGACCCCTTCGTCAGGTGCTCAAACGCGTTTACGTGCTTCTCATCGCTCCTCCTCGTGCGAGGAAGCGGAGTGCGTCACACACGTCACTCCAACGTCGAATCTTCCTCTCAAAACAAAGAGTTCAGACTAATGATTCGTGAAGGGGTTGAGTACAGAGGGTGAGGAGGGTGCGTACACTCAGCCGCTCTGGCCCTGGGGGCAGGTACTGGACGTAATGTAGAGGCTGGATGGCCGCTGGGCTGCTCTTCGTCAATGCGGGAGTCATTTCCATACTGCCGCCCGCCGCTACCACAGCGTCACCCGTCAGAAACGCCGTTCCGCCTCGTCTCTAGACCTACTTTCCGGCGGCAGTTGAGGGAAATAGGGCGCACACCGCCACTGCCACACCCTCAAGGCCTGACATCTTTGGCCCTGAGCTACTTCGTGTGTGACGCGGGGGTTGGAATCCCTCCACACACACACACACACACACACACACACACACACACACACACGCTCACCTCCATAACCATTCACTCCGCACATTAATGTGACGGGTCACGTACGTCTCAGGGTCTTTACCCTGCGACCCTGGCATACCAAACACCCCAGCTTCACTCACCCACACACACACACACACACACACACGCCAGCGATGATCACCGAGAACAGACCGCCTCTCAAACTTCCTCCTCTCTCTCTCTCTCTCTCTCTCTCTCTCTGGCATAGTGGGTTGTAGAACCATTACGACGTCGGAAGGAGGGTATTGCAGATGTTACTTCACGTCCACAGGTATTTGTGGATGTCGTAAGTATGATGTTGAGTTTTCCGTTTGAAGACACACCTTACAGGAGGTGGGGAAGGATCCCCCTCCCTCCTTCCCTCCCACCGAAAGGTGAAAATCACAAAAGTTTTTTAGGCTTGCAGACAGTGATATACTGATATCCGGATGTAGAGGAACGAGAGAGGATATAGTGAAACGTTGTGAGGTTTAGCGACAGATTCGTTAAAAACGAGTCACTAAGAGAATGTGTCCCTATGATTTGTTATTTTCAGTCCCTGTTAATCATTTTACAATTATGCTATCTTTAAGTTGATTAATTCACGATTTTATTATAGCTATGTATAGCTGAATGATCTGGCATGTTGTTTATACCCATATGACTGTCATTGTATCGCCCAAAAAGAGCAGAAATCATTAGATATGCAAAGAGCTGTAATTTGATTTACCAGCACCCATCGTCTCGATACAGCCTTCAATCTTCATTGGACATTTCCTATTTGAACGGAGTATAGTGATGGTAACGAAAACACTCCTATCCACAGCGTGTATTCCAATTCCCTGTTTGTTATCACGAACACCACAAGTTTACCACAAGAACAGAACGCAAATCGAGATATCTAAGGATGGAAAAATTACACACGTGAAATGTATTTGGTGCAGTGAGGTACTTAGATACCAAGACAAAACCCGAATAGGATTGAGCCACTTGGTCCTGGCGGCATCTCTCACAGAACGATGACGGAAGTAAACTAGCGGATTGGTAGTTAGTCTCCAACACCAACATTTTGAACGGATCGGCACAGGAAAGTGTCGAAAGACAGGACGTCTGCTGTCGTAACACCAATGATCCAAATAAAAAAGAAAAAGTAGATGGAAAATGCGCTGCGAGCCGCAGTCCAAACAGCCTTGAGTCAGTTCCGAGAGAACGGCAAAAATGATAGTAAAGATAATTTAGGTTTTAGGGAGATAATAAACTGATAAACGAGGATCACTATATGTTTCACAGTGAAAGATCATGTTCAACGAATCTGATTGAAATCTTCAGCCATACGTGATAACTATGACGGGTAAATACCCTTACAAGTCATGTCATTAAACTTTTATCAAGCCCTTCAGAGAATACCACATCAATGATTGCTAATGAGAATTGAATACCACATCAGTGGTTGCTAATGAGAATTGAAGCCCAAGGCATAGGGACTCGAACCTGTTGGATACCAGACGACCTCAGATGGAAAGCAACGTGTGGTAGTGAATAAGCGAAGTGTCCGATTTTGGCTTCGCGTGACAAGACGGTGTACCACAGGGCTCCGTCCTGGGACCCCACACTTTTCCTTCTGTGTATCATCGACTTGCAGACACGTCTCACCAGTTGAATTTCCAAACTTGCCGACGAAGGGAAATTAGGAAAGATAGCCCAGTCAAAAGAAGGCTACTTAGACATTGAAAGTGATTTAGATATTTTGATGGGATGGACCGATACATGTCAAATAGACTTCAATGCAGTCAAATTGAGAGTAATGTGTTTTGGTGCTGGAAGTATTAGTCACTGATATATAATGCTCAGTAAACCGTGAATACAAAAGGAAGAAAAAATGATGAAGTGATTATAAGGAATAACCTAAGATATAAAGAGACAATGCCTAGCAGCATATTATAAAGCCATCTGTACCCACTCTCTGTAGCGATGGAACACGCTGCTCATTTCTGACCACCAAACTTGATCAAAAACGCGGGAAAACTAGAACGAATTCAAAGATGAGCAACGACACTAAATCCATCACTCAGAAATAAGCATTGTGAGGAAAGATTCACAGATCTTAAATCGATTTAAAAAAAAAAAAAAAATAGGCGCAGATTCCAAGATCTGATAAGAGGTCTTTAAGACACTAAATGATTGTAATATTATGTACTTAAATACAAAAAGAATTGACGTTAGATAGAGATTTACGGACCAGAGATGACGATATGAAATCAAAAGGAAGATGTGATAGCAGTGTGGGCCAGAGGATTTTCCAGCTGTAGTTAACACTGGAATATTGTGACACCACATGAAGTCGATACAGCTGTAGTTGACACTGGAATATAGTGACACCACATGAAGTCGATACAGCTGTAGTTGACACTGGAATATAGTGACACCACATGAAGATGATACAGCTGTAGTTGACACTGGAATATAGTGACACCACATGAAGTCGATGCAGCTGTAGTTGACACTGGAATATAGTGACACCACATGAAGTCGATACACAGACTATCGTTATTTTAAAGCACGAATGAACCATACTGAAGTCATATCTGATGTTAGTCGACAGACCCGATCGTTTCCAGAAAGGGGTAAATCAAAGTTACTTTTTAAACGATAAGTTTATTGGATATTTTTTTCTCCAGTTGAAGGCTTAAGCCTTGCAAGACTTCACAACACTTCCACTGGATGACTTGGGGCCATTCACACTTTCCTATGGAATTTCTTTGGCAGTACACGTTCTCCATATTTCATGGTGTTTCCTTTCAGCATTTTTCATTTTCCCAGCCATCTGTTGAGCCGGAGGGAGTGGTGGGTGGGGAAGGAGCCTTCTGATGCACTTATTCCGTCTCCATCAATGTAGATTAGGAATTTGAGACACTATTACTCTCCTTCAGTACAGAAACTTAAATGTACATCACCACGTATTTGGTGATCGAGCTTCCATCCCCCCTATAGCACACGAGCCAATTACAACATATGTATCGCCAGTAATAACAAAGTTGTAATTAATGATCACCCATCATTTGCCTGCAGACGGCGGACCTGCACGAAACATCCCGCGATGGTGACGCTGGAGAACACTCACTATCATCCGTCTGATAGTGAGGCAGTCACTGTCATCATCACTGTCCACAATCACTTCACCACAGTAACTTCAGAGGTCTACTCTGGATAAAAACAAAAAGGGTCGTATGCTGACTGAGATGAAATCACTCCGAAGAATCGTCTTCCATAGTTTTTCTAGGTTGGGTTAAGTTAGGTTAGGTCTGTAATCTTCACTGGATTTCAAAACACGCATCTGATTAGGTTAGGTTAGGTCTGTGCTCTGACTAAATCTAAGAGCAAGAATCAGCTAGGTTGGGTTAGGTTAGTTAGGTTTGTACTCAAATTATATCATTTTTCTAGGTTGGGTTAAGTTAGGTTAGGTTTGGGCTCTAACTAAATCTAAGAGCAAGAATCAGCTAAGTTGGGTTAGGTTAGTTAGGTTTGTACTCAAATTATAATCTAAAAGCACGAATTAAGTTAGGCTGGGTTACGTTAGTTAGGTTTGTCGACGAGTTAAATATGAGAGCAAGTGTGTGCTGGGTTGGGTTGGGTTGGGTAAGATTTGAGCTCTAATCAAATCTAAAAGCACGAATCAGGTAAAGTTAGGTTAGGTTTGTGCTCTAAGTATTAAACTCTAAAAGCAAGTAATTGGTCATATTTTCTCTATATAGTGCCCAGAGAGAAGTACCATTAGATGATGAGTAACTACGCCCCTACATCCATCATCTTCCTCCGAAATTAAGTTCATTTTTAGGGGGAACTGGACGCACAAGATCATCGGCAAAAGAGCATTCGGGTTCATGGCAGAGTGGATCAACCATGTCCCTCACCACGACCCTGGCTCATCTGTGAGACAGGCGAGCCGGACCACTAGGGTACATGACACATAATCCGCCACAGACCTGTTTACGTCATCACTAGCTGTCACTCACAGACGCTCATATGATCACTCCGCGAGACGACCTTTAACCTGTCTGTCTATTCTTATTAACGTGACCTCGTTCCGGCCGACCTCTCCAACTCAAATCTATTTCTACGAGGGAAGACAAGTGGGTCTTTCTCACAGACCGCCAACAAGGGGATAATCCAGAAAAAACGATTGTTAACATGAAAATACATAGTTTCAGTCACCAAGGCACGATTTTACCCATCATCTCTACTAACAGCGGAAAGCACAGCGTTCCTTGACAGACACCAGACTGCTAGAATCAGTGAGAGGTTTTTATCAAGGAGGTAAGTCATGTGTGCGAGTAGGAAGAGAGGCGAGTAGCTGGTTCTCAGTTAAGATAGGTCTGCGGCAGGGGTATGTGATGTCCCCGGAGTTGTTCAATTTGTTTACGGATGGGGTGGTTAGGGAGGTAAATGCGAGAGTCTTGGAGGGAGGGGTGAGGGGAAGAAAGGGCCCAGGAAATGAGTCAGTTGTTGTGGCTGATTCGAGCGAGAAACTGCAGGAGTTGGTGACAGAGTTTGGAGGAGTGTGTGATAGGAGGAAGTTGAGAGTGAAAGTTAATAAAAGTAAGGTTATTAGGTTTAGCAGGGTTGAGGGAGGACAGGTTAGTTGGGATGTAAGTTTGGATGAAGAAAAACTGGAGGAAGTAAAGTGTTTTAGATATCTGGGAGTGGACATGGCAGCGAATGGAACCATGGAAGCGAGTCGCAGGGTGGTGGAGGGGGTGAAGGTTCTGGGAGCGATGAAGAATGTGCTGAGAGACAGATCGTTATTCGGGAGGGTGAAAATGGGTACGTTTGAAGGTATAGTAACTCCAATAATATTATATGGATGCGAGGCTTAGGCTATAGATAAGGCTGAGAGTACGGTGGATGTATGAAAAATGAAATGGTGGAAGACACTATATGGTGTGAGGTAGTTTGATCAAGTAATGAAATGGTAAGAGAGATGTGTGGAAAAAAAAAAAGTGTGTGGTTGAGAGAGCAGAAGACGGTGTGTTGAAATGGTTTGGACTTATGGATAGCATGAGTGAGAAAAGGTCGATAAAGAGGAAATATGTCAGAAGTGGAGTGAATAAGGATAAAAAGGAGACTATTTGGAGGTGGAAGGATAGATTGAAAAAGATTTTAAGTGATCGGGGCCTGAACACGCAGGAAGGTGACAGGTGTGCACGGAATATGGTGAACTGGAGCGATATGGTATGGTATACAGTGGTCG